>JABFPB010000478.1:0-37752 GCA_022817645.1 Ceratoteleas bidentatus
AACTATTATTTAGTTTATGAGTTATTGTAAAAATATCACGTTTGGTGTAAAATGGCCGCTTCAGAGTTGCTCAGTCCATTTGACATCACCTTAAAGTGTTGGTAGATAATCATTTTTATGAAAAATAGATTGACATTTTTTGGACTTGGGACCCTGTAAAGTGTCAGCCATACCAACTTTAAGTTAAGCTTGGTGATTAAAGTTGGCAACCCTGAATGCATCAGTCATACCATTGAAAAACGTAAAAAAATTAATTCTTCTACAGTTTTAAATGCTGGAGTCGAAATAAGATGTGTGAAAAATAAGTTGTCGACACTGATGTGTCGACAACTTATTTTTCAAATTTGGTATTCCTGTGAAGTGCCAGTGATACCAACCTTATCAATCGTAAAATCTTACGAACGAGCTCCTAGATTGGTACCACATAAAATTTCACTGCCACCGAAGGTGGTAAACGAAAAAAAGCCTTCTCCTTTCACCTCGTATTTCTCGGCCGACAATTCCAGTCGATACCACCATTGGAAGATGAAACTTCGAAAACCCGGAATCCCGTTCTTCGGAACGTACCGCGAAACGGCATAAATAACGTCGTGGGATGAGACGCATTAGCGCCGACGCCCGCGAATAAAACCGAACGACAGTTTATTTTATTTCGCCCCGGCGCGTTCGTACGTTTTCACGGAACATTATTCCAAAGGCGGGCGCATTAGCATTATTTCTTGCCGTAAATGTACTTCAAGGAACGTGCATTATTAATAACATTTCCTCTCGCGGAGCGCTTCTTTTGAAATATTTGCCGCGTGTGTACCGAGAAGTAAAAATGCATCAAAGTAACCGGGGCACCCAGTAGAAGTGCAAACACAAATATCGTGAATAAGTGAGGCAATATTTGAAAAAAATATGGACGTCGCGCGGTCGATTGTGCGGCGTGTTATCAATAATCCGCGGCGTTCGGCGCGCGCGGAAAAACAGCGCCGGGAAAAGGCGCGGACGGACAAAGGGCACGCGCGCAAATGCAATATGCGCGGCGCCGACGCGCCGCCAAGGCGCCGGAAATCCAAATAAGAAAGGAACTTCGGCGCGAAGGATGCGCGAGTTCTATTGTCACTGAGATAGGGAGGAAGAAAGCATTGATATATTCTCATTTTGAAGTGGGTTGGTACCACTGGAGTGGTAGCATTGGGTTGATACCACGGTAGTTTTTACCAGTGGTTGGTACCACTGGTAGTTTTCAGATCCAATTGTACCAATGAAGGAAGTCAAACCAGTGGTACCGCTGTAGTTTTCACCAGTGGTTAGTACCACTGTAGTTTTTAGCAGTGGTTGATACCACTGGTAGTTTTCAGATCCAGTCGTACCAATGTAGGAAGATGTACCAACATCGAGCACCTGGAATCAGTAACGAAAGTTGGTACCCGTGTGTTCGAAATTTAAGTACTCAGTCAACTCTGTAACAGTGTTGACAATCGTCGACGAAAAACAAAAAGTTCCTAGTTTCCCGAACACTTGAGAAAAGACAGGTGATCAAAGCGGAAGATTGAATAAATGTTTTATTCTTAAACTGGTTGGTACCACTGAAGTCTAAATGTAGTCCGTGGTACCAATCTCAGGATCCAGGTGTTTCACGTTGGAATGTTAAAACCTTCCCCTAACGTTTGCGTCCTAGATTTAAACCAGTCTTCAAAAATATGGGAGACTTCATTTACAGTTGGCACCACTGTAATTCCAGATCCCCCGACAGTGTTGCCAATCTTCACGGAGGGAAACTAATAATTTCTAACGTTTTTCCCGAACACTTAAATCGTACGGTGAATCCTTTTGTCGTTTGCGAATAAAATGAAATGCGAACGTCGGAACAGCGAAATCGAACGGTCGATGATGGCCATGTCGGAGTTTAAGTGGCTTTCTTACACAGTTTTCTTGGCGATAATCGCTGCATGCTCAGCGTATTCGGACACAACATTTGCATAATTCTTGACGTCAGTTCTCCAACGGCGAGCCTCGCGTGCTCAGCATATCCTGTGGTTTAACGCAGTTGCAGAGCCTGCATACTCTTAGATCAGCATTCCGAGTAGTCGCTGCGTTGACCCGGCGAGCCGAACGTAACGCAACGGTTCCGAAAATCCCACGTTCCCGCCGAAACTTGTCTTTGGAGCGACTGTAGCTGCAGAATTAACAGCAAAACATGTCGATCTTCAGAAACGGTTTCGAGGGGGTTTTCTCTCTGATCGATTTTCTATTGAAATGAATCCGCACTCTAAAAATTGCCACCGATTATGAGAGGAATATTCTATTCATAAGAGGCTTTTCCCTTTGATACTGAGACAAGAATAAGAATAAAATAAAAAAGAATACAATTTTTGCGAAAAATATAACATATCTTTAACGAATTAGCGAACCTGGCAGGATCGCCACTGTAACGATTCAATGCTTTTCAAAATACATGAAAAACCGATTCATGGCGATCCTGTCAGGATCGTCAGTCTAGCGAATCGGTGATTTTCTTAACACTTGAAAAATCGGTTCATTACAATTTTGCACATTATATTCTTGTCGTTGTTCTAATATTTTTAGAGTGCGTTTTCCGATCGAAATAATTCCAAATATTCCACGTTCTCTGACTTCGCGTAAAATTGTCCGACCGAAATATTGCAAATTAATAAACAGTTACCACATTGTTCTTGGACACTTTCGGTACCGAATTTCGCGCTGTTCGAACTCGGCCGAAAATTTAATAAATTTTACATTCGCGAACTTCCGCGGACTTTGACCGTCGAATTCCACTTTAATCCGAATCACAAAGGCGACATGTCCGCGACAAACTTTCTCGCACGTTTTCCCTGAAAATACGCGGACGAAAAAAGGGCGGGCGGTCGGGGGTGTCAATAATTTTGAGCAGCGAAAAAGGCGCGACGAACTTTTCGCCGCGTTATTTTTCAAGTTGGCCGCCTTAACTTCGAGATACAGGCTCCCGCGAGCGCAGCGGCAAACTTTTTGCACGTGTAAAAATCTGCAATTCATGAAACGGGGCGCGTTAAAAAACGGTATCGTAACAGGTAACTTCAATAGATGGACATAGTTGGGTATTCTTTTCGACTTAATCGAGTTATCCGGGGGCTTGGTATCAACTGGACAACGGTTTGCGTGATTGGACAAATCGCGGGAATTGGTTTGCTGTTATTTCCGATTTTTTTCGCTGGTTTCAGGAGTTACGTAATACGGTTTTAAAACCACTTCCCACCACGAATGCAAACACGAAAAATGACATAAACCCCCCGAAACATTGTACGTTTCGAAACCAAAGTCACGTATTTTAAAGTAAAAAATTGCATTACAGCTCGAACCTTGTCAATTTTTTTTCAAATACCCTCACTGAAAAAACTAACCTAAAAATTTGTTTTTAATGAAAACGATTCCTTTTAAATGAAACGGATTCCTTTTCTGCCAAAACGATTTCTTTTGTGCCAAAATGCTTTATTTTGGCCCAAAAGGATATTTTTAACAGCTTCCGAAAATTTCCTCGATTTCTTTCAAAATGTAACACATTTTTTTGGTAACTCCTATTTTTTGTCCGAATCTCAAACGGACTCGTAAAAGTGGGGTTCTTTTAAAAATCGCTGTCGTCAGATAACGCAAACATTTTCCATTTCCGGTCCCCTCTCCGATTCGAATACGATCTTCGACGATCTTCGTGCGACTGAGCAATCGAAGCGGGCCCAGTAACGGCGGAATAATAGCGAGCTTAGGGGTGTAATCACCGACAGAAAAGGTTTCGAGAGGACGGCGCTCCGTGATTACATTGATACAATGATAAGGCGAGCTGGCCGGGCCGCCTCCCTCGAGCTTTGACCGTGCAATTTTCTATAAGAGTGTTTGACGTTCTTTTCGCCTAAGCCCTTATCTAGGCTGGTTAGCTGCGAGTATCGCCGGGGCTAAGTGCCACCCGCACTCTTTTCTTCCCCCCCTCCCTTGCCGCCGCACCCCTCTCTCGGCCCGTCTTTTAAAATATCTGCCCCGATATGAATGGCTAGAGAAAACACGCACTGTCAACGAAATTCTCCTGTTAATGCACTCTGGGAAACAAATTCGGAGGGCTTTCGTTCCTTTTGCACCGCTAAAACAGCTGTCTTAATTTCAGACACTTTTTGTAGACATTTTTAAGACGTCTTACAAAAGTATATTACATATTACGTCTTAATTTAAGACATTTTTCACGAATTAAGACGCTATTTCGTGTGTCTTAATGCCTGTTTTTTACTGTGTGCACTCTTTGGTGGAAATTTTGATCCATTAGTGGAAATTTGTTTTCGAAATTGGGATACTTCCTCCAATGGAAGAATAATTGTAAATACGCTTTTTAAATCTCACCGATTTTTATGGATTTAAAATCGCTCGGATTTTTTTCTCCAAATCGACTTTTTATCATTGCGATGTTTTGAGTTACGGAGAGTATTGTTAGCCAATTTTGAGGTCAGTCAATGATAAAATTTGCTCTCTAATTTTGTACCAATTTTGCTGCTTAAAAGCTACCCCTGAGTTGATTATGACTGTATCTGATAAAATGGGACAAACTGATTTGATTACAAACGTGCTTTATATTCTTGTTTGCAGCACATTTTAGATTTTTTTTATTCATTTGAATGTTTTAAAAAACTCGATTTGCAGGAGTGAAGAATATTGCGGATGATACTAAAAATATTAAGCACATATCCACTAAAATCGTGGTTATCATGTTTTTCATTGGTATTAACAATATAAACTAATTTCTGAATTAAAAAATTACCAAACTAAACCCAAAAAGTTCACACCGAAACCGTTTCGGATTGGACCAGCTCAGACTCTATCACAGCCAGAAAAATAATTTAGTTGTATCAAATAAATTTGCAAAATTTTTATTTATTTGCAAAAATTTAGTTGCGCTTGAAAATTTATTTGGAACTAATATATCCTTAATTTGTGTAAGGAAGTACATTTATTTGCTATAAAAAAAGATTTATTTGACATAAATATAGATTTATTTATCCCAAATAAATCATTAATTTAGTCTATTTCAAAAATTTTTTTTAGTTATGGTAAAGTGAATTTATATGCTTTACTAATACATTCTCATTCTGAGTGTACGGGCATGATTTAAATCAGTTGATTTAAATCACGATTTAAATTAAGTAAAAAAAGCAAATAAAACAAGAACAAATTTTAATGAAGCAAATAAGACTCTTTATTGCAGTTACATACTTTTTATTTTCAAATTATCACAATGGCATGTATATATATAGTAATTATAGTTTTGTCAAATTAATATTTGTTTTTTTATTTGTTTTTGGATTTTTGTTTCTATAATATTATAATAGAATTATAGAGAAACATAATGATTTAAAGTTTATAACGAATTTAAACAAATATATCTGAACAGTAATGAAATATTTGCATTTCAACTTTTAACTATAAATTCAACATATTCATTAAACAGTTCAGTGTTCACATAGAAACATTCTACTATTATTTATACAGTTTGTTGTTTTCACGAATTTTTCTGCCTTGTTTATTATTGCATCCTTTTTATAATATTATTTATTATAGAAACAGAAATAAGAAACAAATGTGAAAAGAGGTAAATCAATAAAATTCAAATCATATTACAATAACATATAATTTTTGTTTGAATTGATACCTTTTTTATCATAATAATCCGGTTTAATCCTTTTAAATCTAATGTAACCTTAATATGCAAAATTGATTAAAACAAACAAAATCTGATTTAAATCAAATAAATCGATTATTTATTTGTTTAATAAAAATCGAATTTTTTCCAACCCTTCACTCTACGCGTATAAAAAATTTTACTCCGGAAACACTCTCTTTACTCCGCATTTTAAATAGTGAATAAATCTCCCCTCTTTATGAAGTGCTCCTTTCTCCTTTTTGCCGTAAAATCTCGTCGTGAGTCTCGATTACCCGGAAGACGAATTTCGGTCCCACTCGGGGGATCGCTCGAGAGGCATTTTTGTGTATCCGCGGGAATGCAGCCAAACGAGATTGTCCCGCGTCAAGTTACGGGCAAGGCGCCACGGCAAATTGACGCTCCCCCGGCGGCTCTCGCGTTCGCCGTGAAAATTTTAATTCCGCCGTTCCGTATGTGTGTGTGTGTGTGTGCGCACGCGTGCCAACGCTCGTGGCGATTCCGCGAGGCAAAGGGCCGCATGTTTTCGCGCGCGCAAACAACGTCGGGCGAAATTAAATGCAATCGATGGAACACCGGGCGAACGCGCGTCCCAGATTCGCGCGGCAAAATAATCGGAATCCAGGGTACAAAGACGCGAGTGCCTGTTTGTCCGGCGAGTCGGCAATTTTTGCCGCGGACTCGGCGGCGTATCGATGTTAATGCATTCCGCATTGTTCGCAAAAATTGATTGCTTGAATTATGCAGGCGGCTCGATTCCGGACGAGGGGAATCCCATTTTTTCTTCGTTTTACCGGACTTTTTTAATGCCTTCGCGAAATTCGTAAAAAAGAAGAAACAATTCAACCAATCGACTTGCATTTTTTAGGACAATAATTATAATAATTATAATCTAAGTGATTGTATTATAAATTTAAAAACATTTGTTAAATCTTGAATGGAAATTATATCATTTTCTTATTGAATTTGACTATTTTCCCAATTTTACAGTTGGCTGACTTAAAATAGAATTTCTACTATTTTGAAAGATTGTCATTTTTTCCTAAAAGTCAGTTTAATGTCCAAAGTATTTGATTGCCTATGTTGAAAAAAAATGTTTCATCTTTGTACATATAATGTATTTATATATTTAAAAAATTTTTTTGAATCATATATAAATGAGTATAATATAAGTGAACGTACAAAATGATTTCTACCCAATTTAAAAAATCCCATTTTATGCAACCAATTTTTAAGTCCCTTCCATTTTTAGTCAAGATATCTACAGAACGAAATAATAAATGCACTCCGACTGGGCGGGGCACATTCAACTCGTCCGCGGTCGGTATGAAATTACGGCGCGTTCGATTGAACGACTCGAGTGGGATCCGCGCTTTATCACTTGGCTCCATTATCGTTAAACAAAAAAGACGCTTTATCGCCGGAGGGACGACGCTCTCGCGCGTCGTAAAAGCCACGTCGGCCGAATCAATCGGCCGCGTGTATTTGCATATTTCCAATTTTGAGTCGCCGAAAATCACCCCCTTCCCCCTCTCACCTTTTCAGTCTACTTATGGAAAAATTAGGTAAATGCAACGACCCGCTCGTTCGGTTTCAATTCTCACGCGCGTGAAATCGAATTTCCCGACGGATTCCGAAAAGACCGTTTCTTTTCCGTCCCGCGGCGTCGCAATAATCGAGCCGTCCGACCGAACCCTGAGCTCCTCCACTGAACGACGGTTTCCCTCATGTTTTCGCATTCCCGCGCGTTCGTAGAACGCAATTCTGATAATCGATGTTTAATTATACACGAAGTTAAGTCGCGGAGCACTTTTTCCGAATGGTAATGTCGGGAGAGTGGGGGGAGATGGAGTGAAGTGAAATTGTTTATCGGAGGGAGACATTGGAAATTGTGTAGCTTTAGTTTTAATTGAGCCCGGTCTTACTTCCGACTTGGACGGCCATTGATTTTTAATTACACTCGTTTCGCGAATTTCTTTACGGCTCTTTATTGTGTTTATTTATTCATTTTAATTAGACGTTCATTTATTCATTTTAAAATCGTCGCAGTGCTGCGCTTTGTCCCGGCGGCTTTTCTTATAAGCTATTAAATTTTACACCATTGAAAAAGACGGTTAAAGGAACTGGTTTTGTTATGAGAGGAATATTTTTATTGTAAAGTTATCGTGGAATGTTCTTTTATTAGTGAGTGTCGAAGAACCCAAGATGAAAAATAATTCAAATGCTTTAATGTATAATGGAATTCTGAATATAATACAGTTTTAAAAATGACAAATAATTCAAATTCTTTAGCAAAGGATAATTTTAATAAAGAACAGTTGTATAAACTGATGTTAATTTTACATAATGGTTTATGAATTCTTAAAAATAATTAATTTTACACAATGGTTCATGTTTTTGTATTTTTAAATATATGTTGTAAATGATGTCAGAGATGAGACATCAAGTTGGATTATAATTTTATTTATTTTTTTTTTTAAGAATGATTGTTTCATTTACTATCCTGGCAGGATCGCCAGTCTAACAATTCCGCACTTGCAAGATACTTGAAACGCCGATTCGTTACAAAATATGAATCTCCACTGCAATGACCTCTATTAATAGAAAACACACTTAATGAGGAGAAACGTCATTTTACCATTAAAATATTCTTACGTTGAGAAGATTTTTCGAAGATTTAACTCTTATTAAAAGAAACATTCTTCGATCAATATCAAACCAAAAATTTACTTATGATCAAAATATTCCTCTCGTCACCCTTTTTAGACTGCAGTGGTTGCAATCAGTTTTCATTTGCTCTACCTCAAAAATCGTGCCTCCCCTTCCTCGACCCGGCCACACCCTTGCCTCCCGCGCCGCCGCGATTCTTGCCATATTCGAGCCCGGCCAATTAGCGGACCCGGCGTAATCGCACGGCAACGCTTTTTGGCCCGCGATTGTCCGGGCCCGAAGATTAACGCGCTCCCACCGCGCGGTTAATTCCCGTGTGCAAATTGGCGCGCCCGCTCGGCGGTAATGTGTGCAACCTCGTATAATGCCCATGATTCCGCGCGTCGGCAATGAGGGCGACGCTCGCGCGATGACGTAAAGCGCCGCGGAACTCAGGCGGTTACATTATACACGCGTAAATGCGCACGTACGTACACAGCTGCGACGCGAGAAACTCGATACTGGGGGATTCGCCCCGGCGGATATCCCGGGGATGATGTTTTCGCACGGGATTTTCCTGTTGATTGTCAAAACGGATTCGGGCGTCGAAGCCGCCGAGAAAACGAGGAATTAGGCGTTTTCGGGGGTGGGGGAGGGAGGGGCAAGTGTCTCGGGGAGGGGCAACGAGACAGCGATCGGATATTTTCCGCTGGGAAATCAGATCGAGATTTTCGGATTGAATTTCAAGGGAATGAGACGGGGAGTGGGAGGGGAATTTTTTAGGGGTGTGGTCAAAGATTTTTTTTCAGGTTTTGTAGACTGAGAGAAAAATGCCAGTAAAAATTACTGTTTGAACAGGAAATTTGTTTGTACAATATAATTTTTTCATTTTCGTTAGTTCCCCAGAAAACACTGTTTAAACAGTATTTTCCTGGTATTTTTTGTAACGAGATAGTTTTCAAATTTAATTTATGAATGATTAGAATGATTATTATCGTTATCGATTATCGTTAATGATTTGGATTAGCAAACGGAATCACTGACCAACTCAAGCCGGTCAAAAAGCAAACGCGACAAGAAACTTGACCTCTTGACCACTTTGACCAATTGATCCAACCCTAACTCGACCGTCAAAGCCCAAACAAGCCGAAACCTCGTTACGGAGAGCCCAAAGTCAGCCACCGAAGAAACAAGTGAAAAAGCCAACATTCGGTCCGACATTACCCAAATGAGCCGTGCGCGCTCGCAAACTCGGAAATGCGACTTGGAAATGCCCGACGTTGGCGCGCAATGATAGGAAATCTATTTTTCATCACGCCGGGCGGAACGCGCGAGATAAAACGCCGAGATAACGCTGCGAGTTCAAAGCATGCGTTCACATAAATGAATTAAACCGGTGTCTTAAGATCGGAACGCGATCCGACGGAACTTATAACTGCAACTGAATTACTTTTTCAGCCGGTAACATGTAACTTCCGGCAACTCGGTTACCTTTTCATTCCGCCGACGTGCCTGGTTACCAACCTTCTCAAAAAACAAAAATAAATAAAAAACACTATATAATTACACAGAGAAACTGGTGCAGAATAAAATGTCTACAATTAACTGTAATTGCATCTTATCCTATTTATTTATAAAGATATAACAAATTTGAACAAATTTGTTATATCTTTATTTATAGCAATTAATAACAAATGTATAACAAATTTGTTTTTAATACAAAAATCTTTCCTACTTTATATAACTAATAAGTTGGTTAATGGCACTAATTAAAATAGACTATATCATTTGAAAAAAGATCTTCAAACTTATACTAACTTTGTCAAAATAGTCAATACGTCCCGACTACTAGACGATGCAATATAATTTACGGGAAATATTTTTCTCAGTATTATAATTTCATCTACAAAGTGCACACGTTTCTGCACAATATGGAAATCTTTGGTCGAAAATGTGGGATTTAAGTACTACAATAATTTCTCCGTGTATACACAACCTTTGCCAGCGGCGCCCTCTACCCGCTAATCCCTCGCGTTTCGACAACTCACTTTTCATTATCCGAAAAACGCGCTTCCATTTTCGCCCTCATTTCGCGGAATAAAAATTCACTTTGTCGCGATTGTCCGGACCCCCGGTAATTCCCTTTGAGCGCGATTTTTCCGCGAAATCCGGCTGTTATCGCTGTTTTCGCGCTTATTTTTTTTCAACCGTAATACGCCATTTCGGACGACGCGCTTCCCGCTGTCAAAAACGCGCCGCTCGTCAACCGGCGAAATTAATCAGCACGTCGCAATGTTTAATCCGTAATTAACCAATTCAACATAACATTATTCACGCGCGCGTCAATCAAGCGGACCTGCGTCTGACGCGGAACAATACGCGGATGAAATTCAGCCGGGCGCCGGGTCTTTAACGATCGGCGCGATCGATCGTCGCAAGGCGGCCGAAACTGGCAAGAGGGGGGCGGGAAAAAAAACCCGGGCGAAAAAATTAGCAAATTAGCCGCGCGAAACGAAGCGGCGAAATTGAATCCCGGCGCGTTCGATGTCCCGTGGAAATTAATCCCATTAGTTTAATGCATTTCAAACACTCGTAATAACGTTTAAGCGTCGATTCGCGAACGAGCGAGGAGGTTAAAAACGACACGCTACCAGCGATGAAAATTAATTTCCGCGGATGATATCAAAGTCGGGCTTTTGGCAATGGAAATTTGAGACATTTTTCTTGGTGTATTTTTGTGTTTGAGTTTCGCAGATTTGGTTCTTCGAATTATCTTCCATTTATAAAAAGGAATATTTCGGATTCGTAAGAAAATGTAATTTTACATATCTGGCGTAGAATTATAGAAATGTTGTAAAATTAAACAATGTGTATCTCGGTAGAAGAATTGACAAAAAGAATTTAGTAATTTCTCAAAGCTTGTCTTGATCCAAACAAACCACCGGTTCATTTATAGGACTGTTTTTCCTAAAACCTTTCGTACTTGTCTAATAAATTGTCTTCCCCTGTATAATTTTTTCCGGCGCATCCTTCAGTTGATCAATTCAATAAAAACCCTTCACCCGTACGACTTCACCCGCGCTCCCATTTTTATCCATTTCGTCACCTGAATTTTCATTTGCACATTCCATTTATCTTCGGCATCTTTCGTGCCATTTGTAGTCAACTCATCAATCTTGCAAACAATCCTTCAAAAATCTCCCTCTGAAAAGCATCGCGAAATTGATCTCGAGACCTCGTTCACAAAATCCGGACCCTCCAAAGTTTACCACAGTATACACCGACAATTTTGCCGGCTCTGCCGAAAAAAGGCGCCGCCTTAACCCGCGATTAAATCGAGTTTAATTAATTGCGCGACACGGATAAACCCGGGAAATTCACCGTCGAATATGAACAAGAAACTCGACGTGACACCACGAGATCCGATAGATTATAACGTTTCTCTGTAAACCCGAGCCTCATTCGTGACGTGGACAAAGCGAGTTTGGTCAAGTCCCTGTCTATATACAGGCACTTGTATGTGTGTACACATATACACATCACACGTACGATGTGTCTATTTATGTGTGTGTACGTGGCTTTTCCAATATATCAAGTAACGTTGAGACATTGCGCTGTGGCTTCAGCATGCCATCGCAGATTATATTTTGCCGCAGGCGAAAAAAGGACCGCGTCACGAAACGAGAGAAAAATGGCCGGCCAAGTGCGCTGCGGATGTTTTAATATTTGATCGCCCGGTCGCCTTGAGTTTTATCGAAGCAATATTGCCGTTCCGTTTGCTCGTCTTTCCGAACTCCGTCCGATTTCGCTCCGCGAGTTCGCTCCTCTGGGGTTAATTTTTTAACTCCCACTTGTTGCTGCTGGTTAATTTAGGTCTCCCAAGTCAAGTTAACTGAATTCACCGTCGATTATTTTTCTTAACACTGGTTCCATAGACTTTGTCATGGCGATTCTGCCAGGATCGCCAAACGATCGTAGCAATTGTTAGGCGATCCTGGCAGGATCGCCATAAAATTCGGTACTTCTTTGATTGATAATTTTTAGAATAAGTGAAAGATTCGGTACAATTTAGAAGATTGTGTTCTTATTTTAACGTACAATTTTCTAAACTGCCACAGTAGAAAATTTCCGACCTCATTTTCCGAAAAATCGTCAGATTTTGGTTCCTAATCGGAATCGGGTCAGATTCGGATCGGAATTAGGTCGGAAATTTTCAAATGGGACGGTTTTATCTATTTCGATGGCTTCTCGATGTTGTTCGTGATCTTTTGCGCTTTTTCGCGTTCCACCAAACAACGCCCACTCGCCGCTAATCAAATTAATCAGTCGACAACGCTTTTGCGCGCGCTATTTTTGAAATGTCCAATCAAACGCAACCCAATTTTGCCTCTCGCGAAACTTTTATCGGGGAAAAAGGAGAAAAAAACACGCGAAACTGAACGCGGCCGTTAAATTGAAAAGCGCGAAATTCGAAAAAAAAGATAGCTGGCCGGCTGATTCGATTTTTTATCGCAATTTGCCGGAGTCACAATCGAACGTCTTTACCCCATCACATTTAAATAAATTCATACTAGATCAATCAAACAACTAAGCTGAATATGGTTAATTGTGACATGGTAACAAGAATTATGATTTAGGTTGAAATAACCGAAATTATTGTAAATCGAACCAGGTGTTTAATATAGTAGATTTTAACGTTTTTCTTAGTTTTATTTCATATTTATGTATTTGTTTTGTGTTAAATAGTTTTTTTCTTTTTTGTCTTTGACATTGATTAACGTTTTTCTTAGTTTTATTTCATGTTTTTGTATTTGTTTTGTATTAAATAGTTTTTTTCTTTTTTGTCTTTGACATTGATTAACGTAATCCAGCTAAATTAAAATTCAAAGCTTTGCACTTACCTATAAATCACATAATTATCATGAAAATTAACTGCACGTACTTAATTATTATTACTACATTTTTCTTTGCTTGCAGCGAACAATTACATCGAGCCTTATTCTGGCGACATGCTAACTTGTACTTAATTGTCAATCAGAATTCTAATCATCACGTCAATCCTGTCAGATCAATCCATTATCGGATGCCCCCCTCTTCCCCTCCCCCAGCATCCGATCCCGGCGACTGTGTTCGTCTACCGTCGACCCTTCCCCCTTCTCCGCGCGACCTCCGGCTTTCTCCGTCTCTCTCTTTACATAACCAAGAGCGTGCGCATTTGATTGCTGATGTGTCACGATTGCTCTCGTCGCTCGATAAGTGAGACCCGCAGGAAACGCGTGCAAACACGCGTTTCGAGTCAACCGCGCCTGCAATTGTTCGCGCGGATCTTATCGACGAACGAGGCGGGCTCGAAATTGTTTAGACGTTTGAAAGATTTTTTTGTCAGCTCTGAGAAAAATAGTCCTTTTGATTTAAAACGACTCCTAGCCAAAAATACGATCCTTTCGTCCTGAAACGAATTCAGATTCCTAATAAAAGGAATCCATTTAGAGGAAAACGATTTTATTTTTTTTTTGGAACAAATCCTTTTTATACACCCTAAGGGAACACAACGTTCAATCGATGTTGAATCAACGTTGGTTCAACCGAATCAACGTTGTATCAACGTTGGTTCAACCGAATCAACGTTGTATCAACGTTGATTCAACTGAATCAACGTTGATTTAACCGATGTGTTCCCTTAGGGTAAAAATCCGTTTTATAAATCGTATTATTCGTATTTCTACTTTCATTACGGAATAAATTATCTTATTATCCTACAACCAATATAAATTGTCTTCAACTCCTTTTCTTTCAAATATAACATTTTTTTCAGTGCAAAGATCTGTTTTAGCAAATGTCAGAGTTAAATCTCATATAAACAGTGGAAAATTGGATTTAATTTGAACCGATCAGAAAATAGGAACTAAATGAGGATTGGTCAAGTTTCACTCCGAGTAGTGTGAAATTCTATTCCGCGATGTCAAATTCACAGTGGGTTTTCACGGGTGCAAGGGTGTATTTTCAGTGGAGGCTAATTTGTGGAATTTCAGAAATACGACACGGTCTTTCGTAAAACGATTCAATCTCGAAAGCGACTTTTGTCGTGGACCTGCGAAAAACTGTGAATTCGCTAACGAGGACAAATGTTTGCCGTAACTTTGGGGACGTTTACGAGTCGACATGGGTAAATACAAACAGGATGTTTGGCCAGAAGGGCCGCGTGGACGATCAAAGAAAAATGCGTTCGAAAATGCTCGTGTTATGTAATTTGTAATTGTAACTTGACGACTTGAAAGAGGGGCCTTTTATTTACTCCGCTTTCCTCATTAAATTGCAACTAAGTTGGATTTTGCAACATTTGCTTTCGTATAAATGTTACCATTAAATCAACCACTGCAACTGTATTTCATGAAACAAATTTGTTTCAGTTTGGTTCAAATTTTTTCATCGCAATAATTAGTCATAATAAGAAGAATTTTTAAATAAATAGGGAAGGAAGATTTAAAAACATTTTAACGAAGTTTTATGAATCCACTGTATCAGCGTAATTGTTCGAAATTAAAAATATTCGATTTAATGGAAAAACGAGGACTTTTTATTTCAAAACATTATATCGTATAGTTTTTTGAAGGTGAAAATTATCTTCCTGTAAATTAAATTAAGTATTCTTTTTCACTGGAAAGGAGTTTCTTTTTACCGAAAAAGAACCTGATTTAATCTAAATTAAAATCTACAAGACTCTCATTATTTAAATTTACATATTATGTTGCAAGTATTATATTTCTTAACAATTATTTAAATAGAAATTGTCTCTCTGTTTTCATTTGACTAAAAATTTAATATATTTTTAGGTTATATAATTTCCGAATAAAAATATATATATATATATATATATATTTCTTGTATTTAGCATTTAATTCTTCAGAATACAGAATATTATAAAACCAAATTAAACTACTCATTAATTATATTAAAATAATTATATCAATCTTGATATGATAATACACACTTGTTTGTTTCGCTTTAAAATTAATAGTATTTTTCCTTGAAAAAGATTTTCCATTCTGAACAATAATTTCAAATTAAATTCCTTTTCACCGAATAAGAATATTACATTCGTTCGAAAAGTTATACTTAAAAGTTAATTTTGTTTCGTCCAAAACAAAATCTTTCTACGAAATACTTAAAAGGAATTTCGCTTTCATTTCAAAGGACCTTATTTCGATCAAAAAGACATTTCTAAGAGTATATTTTCGAGAAGCATCGCATCGCCGAATAAACTCATTTCTCCTTCGACATCTCTTTTCCATCCCTAAATTTTCCCACTGACACTGACAAGCAGCGCAGAAAAAACAATTTCTGTTTTTGACGTTTCACAGTAACGAAATTGACTCTGAAAGCGTTGCCTTCGAAAGAAAAACCCTCCGAACTCCGCCGTCTTCGAGTGGCCGAAGCGGCGATCGATGGCCGAACGCTAATAACGCGTGCGAGCACACGTGCCGCGGCGAATTAATGAAAGGGACATTATCAGGGATTGGCGGGCGCGGAAATCCATAACAATGGCAACCGCAAAGGCGCAAAAAAGGCGAGCGCCGCGTTAATTCGTTTCGCTGTTGTGCTATTGATTTTTATTGGAGCACACAGACTCCGGAATGCGCGCCGCTATTTCCACGGATCCGACGTACTTTGTGACGTCCGCCACAAAGCCGAATCTGCGACGACAGGTGTCCGAAACGGCTGCAATCCCGTTTTTTCGAAAACAGAACGAATTTTTTGGAAAGTTTAAGTGTTCGAGAAAACGTTCGTCGATTTGAAACAAAGTTCCGGGAAAAGTTCGAGATTAATAAAAATTGATCGATGTGAAAATGAGACTTTTTAAAGTTTTTTTTAATAAACTATTCACGAGGAAAATCATTAAAAATTAATGGTCTCGGTTTCGAATCGACCAATTTCTGATTTATTTCAGAATTTTTTAAAGAATCCATATAAAAATTGTTTATAGGGGGCATATATGTCACATATGTGTCGCATATATGTCACATATATGTCAGATATATGTCACATATATGTCGGATATATGTCAGATGTATGTCACATGTATGTCAGATATATGTCAGATATATGTCACATATGTGTCGGATATATGCCATATATATGTCGCATATACGGCTGCATATATACTATTTATCCATATATGCATAAATATATACATATGTTTTTGTAATACATATACATTATGCTTTTTTAGGTGACATATATGCAACATATATGCCCCATAAATACATTTTTACATGGGAAGTATTTTGTAGCCTTATAAGTGATTTTAATCGAGATTTAATCAAACCTCGATTATTTCCCGATGAAAATGATCAAAACTTGACAAATTGATCAAATTGTGATCGATATTAGCTAAACCTGTTAACTCTAGACGTACAAATTCCTAAAATTTCGTGAAACGTGCGTTTCACGTATTGTTTTCACTTGTGTCTGTTGGTCCTGCATTCCATTTCCGACCGTCTGGACGCACGTTCGGTTCGATCGCGTACGTCAATCGAGAATCATTGCCGACTCATCAATCGGGAGGAGCGCGTTGATAATCGAATAACCAAAGTGGGGGGCCGGCGCGGAAGACGCGAAATAAATTGCCGAGGGCGCCACTCGCGGATGACGAATCGAACGGCCGGCCGAAAATTTACGACTCGTCGCGACTTCAGCGCCAGCGCGTTATCGCAGCCAATTATCGCCACGGACGAAAATGTTCCTACGATTGCTTCCTGGGAAAGTCTAGGGGAAAATTGGCCGTTTCCCCGGGACGAAACTCCGCGAGCCCGGAAGTGCCGGAATCTCACCGGAAATCCCGAAAACTCTGGTCCCTAAACGAATCGGAGTCGGGTGAATTAAATTCGCTTCCCTTAAGTGAAAAATATGTTTGAAACATTGTAAAAATATTATGATGACATGTTAGAAATATTAAAAATAATATTTTAGAAATATTATAATAATATTATTTTTGTTTTAAATATTTTTCTCCGATAGGACCTATAGAGATGTTTATGTGCCATAAACATTGAAATCGAAATTGCACCAAAGAAAGGGGTTTGGTGTCGTTGTCCCCAAGATGTCGCTAGACTAGCGCAAGCCTGTAATGGTAATCTGTTTGACATTTCGACTAAGGGTGTGCTGGGGCAATTATTTCTGTTCGTTGAAAATAAAAGATGGATAGGTTAGTGAGGATGTCGACGATTTGTGGGTCCATAGGGGTGGTTTTTGGGGGTTACGGGGAATTTGCGACTAGCAGGAGGGAAACGAGAACTGACCTGTGCCGTTTACACCGCTGGGCCGGATCCGAGCATCGTATTTGCCGGGCCCCAGAATGCTGTCCAGCACCTGCTTCTCCTTCTCCCGAAAGTTCACTTTCTCCTGCTTGCATCTGGAAGAAAATTACATTATTCCAATTTTTGAAGAAATAAATCGATTCTCCCTAACGGACACACCTCTAAAACACGTAGATTCGAAGTGGAATCTACGTCGAATCTACATCCGAATGGTCCTCCACGTAGAATCCACATGGATTCCATGTTCGATGTCTATATGGGCTGTTGTATTTATTTATCTTATATTAGGTAGACTATTAACCGGATATATTTTACCCTGCAAAAAACGGGACTCAAGAAAGGCAGTAAAAACCAACATAAATTCTTTTGCCATTCGAAAGAAGGCAATCGAAATTTACGCCCTTTCCACTGCTTTTTATTTCTTCAAGGAAATGCAGCTTTACAGCTCCCAATTGAAAACTAAAACAAAACCTATGCATCTTCGCCAAAATTGCCATGCATTGTCCCGATTTCGTTAGCTTCATTCTCAGCTTCAATCAGCCATTACTCTCGCGGTGAAATATTCACCCGATGGGCATCTAGTTTCCGCCGCGATATTTCTCGTCGAGCTTTTATTATCCTCCGGGATTCTTCGGATTTTTCGCGGCAAACGAAGTTCAAGGCGGTCCGTCTAATGGGGCATTTCGCGAACAGCGGCTTCATTTTTCCCGTCCGCCCTTCCTCACGGCGCCCCTCCGCGTCCATTCTTCCCTCAACGCGATACTTTTATTTGTGTCTGAGCCCGAGCCTTAAGCGTCCGCTTCTTTTTGCCCGCTTTGTTTCTTGTCCGCCGCCGTTTTTGACCGACAATACGCGCCGACGAAAAAACCCAATAACGCCGCGCGCCGATTGGCCCGAATTTTTTATCAAATCGCCCACGATTAATTCCCGACTGTCAACATTATTACTGCTATTACTATTACCCCATTTTCTCTTTCGTCGGACATTTTGTCGAACCCACTCCATCATACCAATTTGTAATGTTCACATTTTTGTAGACATTACACTCCACTTAATCGCAACAGTAATCGGAAGAACATACTCTAAAAACGTTAGTTAACAAACGAGTTTATTCTTCTAAATTGTAACGAATCGACTTTTCACGTGGAAAGAAAATTGCCGATTCGCCAGGATGTTGATCCTGCTAGGATGGCGATCCTGCCAGGATGGCGATCCTACCAGGGTGGCGATCCTGCCAGGATAGCGATCCTATTGGAATGGCGATCCTGCCAGGATAGCGATCCTATTGGAATGGCGATCTTGCCAGGATGGCGATCCTATTGGAATGGCGATCCTGCCAGGATGGCGATCCTATTGGAATGGCGATCCTGCCAGGATGGCGATCCTACCAGGATGGCGATCCTGCCAGGATCGCCAATATAACGATTTGGCATTTTTTTAACACCTCAAAATGCAATTCATCAAAAAGCAAACGACTTTTTAAATGAATTGTTTTCATTAATAGTATTAACTCCTTTTTCCCCCTTCCTCCGACGTTTCGTCGTACCCAATCCGCCACTTCAATTTGTAATGTCCACATTTTTCCTCCTCCGCCATAACCGCAATCATACAAACAATTGTTTATTCCGCAGGTAACCCCGATTGGTTCGAGACCAATGAATATTATATTCGCAGTGACTCGACACTTTTCCCACGACGAAATTGCCGTCGCGCATTCACCGAAGTCCCGTCCGTGACGAAACCCAATGAAACGTTTGCCGACCGTAAACGCGGCTGTAAATGTCAATATTTGCCCTGGGGGAGCGCGGGCTTAATTGTCCCGCAAGTCGATAATTAAGAAACATCCGCGCGTTTCGACGCGGATCGACGGTCCGTCCAATTGAGCGCGACTTTTATCGCGCGTTAACATTATGAAACATTTATGCGAAATTAGTCGCGCGCGCCAAGTATTTATCGGACTGTTGAATAAATCAGCGGGAAGGCTATCGGTGGCGTTAGATCGCACTCATAATTTATGGACGCTTTTGTGTATAGGCCGGGGGCGATGTCGCGTGTAGCGCAGAAGTCTTAATTAGAGGGAGTTTTTTCAATCTGGTTACAAGCGTGTGGACATGCGATTGGGTGTAAGATAATTGAATGTGAAGCAAGTTTTTTTTTATTGCTCGGAAGTGGTAGTTTGGGTACTTTAAGTAGTTTTAATGGTTTATGCATGTAGGGTAAAATGAAGGTTTCCGATTAAGGGGAGACTGAGGTGAAAACATGATTAAATGGTCAGACAAATCTGAAACAAAGCAGGTGTAAATAGTTAAGGCCAAAGAGCAAGTGTGTTGGCACGGATAAGCACTTTTTGTGTAGGGGAGATACATTTTATATGCTCAATTCTATACTTTTCTATTTTCTTCTGAAAATAATCAAATCTGGCAGTGGAATAGTTTAGATTAGAGCTTGACTAAATAAGAAAATATGAAACAGGAAAATTATGAAGAATTGAAAATATGATTACATACTCGACAATCATAAAAAATCAGAGTTTATGTCATGGTTGAGTGGTTGTGCAATGAAGTTTACACAGTGCCGTTGTAAAATAGTAAAACAAATGTGTCATTTCTATCCGAGTACTGTAATATTACCATAAACGTGTAATTTTGCATGTAGAATGTTATAAATACACAACATGTAGCATATGTTACTGTAGATGAGTACTTTTGCTGAATAAATAGTGGTAAATAATGGGTGATTTTACATATTTTTTAGATTGTATACAGTTTATTTCAAACTTTAGTTTGGTCATTCTTCGTGGCAAAAGTAAGAATGTTTTATTGTCTAAAATCACATATGGCATTATTATATAGAAAATCTAAAGCATCTCGGAAATAACATGTATATCATAGCTACGTAGAAAAAAAAGTATTATCTTCTGCGAACTTTTAAATAAACCTATAAACATATGCACGTCATCTTGTTGTAAAAAGTCAATGTTGAGATGCAAAATAAGATTTATGGCAATTGCATCAAAAAAGAAAAGATACTCCGAATACGCAGCAAATGTACTTTGGGTACGTAACTTAATATTTTATTTGAAACCTGGGACTAAGGTTATCTATATCAATTGCCCAGCTACCAATTCACTCAAATTACTAAACCCCATTTAAACTCATCAAAACTGCATGCCTCGATAAACCTTTCTAACGAAATATCCCGACAAACTACCCTCACCACCTGTTAGTGTACACAAAAATATTTAGTTACCTCAAATCAAGAATTCATTTACTGTAAATACATTTTCAAATACACCAATTCACCTACCACCAATCAATCTTTCCACGCCACGACAACAAAGTCCGAAACCGACATCCATCGTTTCCCACTTTTTCCAGCATTTATTTATGAGCTGCTAAATGAAGATCCTATAATCTAAATAGAGGTCACTGATTACTATTAATGAAAGGAATTGATTTAAAATGAAATATTATTTTTCTCAAACATCTCAAACATTACCAGAATTCTGTATTTAATTGATTTACAAATATTTATTATAGGTTAGGTATTTGAACAGTCTTTCCATATTATATGAATCTTCTATTGTTGAGTCTACTTATATGTGAGTAGATTTCGTTGTAGCATTAGAGACTATTTATTTATATACATTCTGTAAAGAACCAGGTGTTTTGAAAAGCACCGAATCGTTAAATTGGCGATCCTGTCAGGATCGCTCTATTCATCAGTAGATGTTGCAGCAATAGAAGATTAATATTCTTATCGTTAAGCTAACATTTTTTAGAGTACTGTCCATTACTATCGACTCTTCCCCCAATGCCCCAAATAAGCACAATATACAACTCATTTTCATTCCGACATCACCGGAACAAATACCCAGCATTCAGCTCGAAAATAAAAACTCAGATTCACCCGGAGGGGGGGATTCCACGCATAACATCGTAACTCGATTTAGACCCTTATTTGGGGGTTGTTCGGCATAATCGCATTGCTTCCCACGAAAGCGCGCAGATGTTATCAACGCAGAAGCAATCGGAATAAAAATCACGTTCGTCCTCGTATGATCCCGAGTCGGCCCCCATAAATGGTCATTAAGGCGTCCTACTTTGCGGCGCGTTCCTCGAAATATAATGGCAATATAAGTCACGGCTTACGCCGGCCCGTATGTGGACGTCGGGGATTATCGAGGCTCATTTCCGTTTAGATTAAAGCCGATACAAATTTTTGTGGCGAGACGGAGATTAGCGAAGGGGAGGAAGGGAGAAGGGATTTTGTACCAATAATACGGAAATCATTCTCATTTTTTTTCAAACATCCGATTGGTTTGTAAGAGTGTTTGTTCGGAGTTTCTCAATTTTTCGAGAGATAGAAATGGAGGACGAGATATATTTTTAAATATTGATAGAGAAATATAGAGGAAGTATAGGTTTTGAATAAACGTTTTTTAAAAAAGCGAAATAGTTCCCAATGCATTTTCAAAATGTGGGTAACTACCCCATGAGAACATAACGTTTTTAAAACATTTTCAGAAGATTGCACTAGAAGTTTTAAAAACGTTTTTGAAACGTTCAAAACGTTTTAAAAACGTGTTTAAACCGTTAAAATGTTTTCATAGTTTAAACGTTCTTAAAATTTGTTTATAAAAACGTTTTAAAAATATTTTAAAAACGTTTTTAAAACGTTTTTTTAAAGGTTTAAAGAAGTTTTAAAAATGCTTTTAAAACTTCTAGTGCAACCTTCTACAAACGTTTTAAAAACGTTACATATTCTCATGGGATACAAATAGACTATTGATGTTTAAAAAGCTCCAGTAAATGGCGGAGATGAAAATTGATTTGTTCCTTCGTCCTAATCAATGTACCCGAATTCCCGTGCTCGAGCGCAGCCACGCCATTTCACACTTTTATTGAACATAATTCGCGTAATAAAAATGATTTCTCGCGCATTTCCGCGATTCGCAAATAACCCATTCTTCTCCGAAGGAACTATAAATTTCGCGCGCGGCTCATTCATCGCGTAACTTAAGATTGATGCCCGATCGTGTCAGTTTTTGATTGACGCCTTACATTCCTATTAACCGGGAAAAGCGGCCGGGGAAAAAGTGTCGAAAACGAAACTTTTCGCGCGGCCTTTCAGCGGCTGCTTTTTACGAAATTTCGCGCAAAGTGCTCGGGTTCGGCGGCGAAAAAGTTGGCGCGAAAAAAGTTGCGTAAAAATTGAATCGTCCGAAACACGGTAAACAGGAAATTACGGCCGACAATAAATATTCGCCGCCGTTACTTTCGTATACTTTAATTAAATAGTTTGCGCCGACGAAAAAGCGGGCGCTCACTTTGTTCGCGGGCAAATTTCATTTCCGCGCGCTCCGCGGCAAAAATGAACTCGAGCTCGTGACAAATTTACTTGCGTTACATAATATCACATTAATGGCGTAACGCGATTATAAATATAACTTAGCGTGTATTTTGTCACCGGCGAACTTTGCGGAATCGAATTGCCGACGGGAGCGCAATCGTCAGCTTTCCTTCTGTCGCAAATAAAATCCAACCCTTTTGCAATAAGTTTCTCCGATAATCACGTTACCCGCCCTTTTTCATTTAAAAATCGTCATCATGATTTTATTATTCGAACTACGGTGAAAAAGTGAAGTAAAATATAAATTCGTATACAGATTTAAACATTTGTTGGAAATATCAGTGCTAAATTATATGAAAATGTGTCAAAAATATATTTCGTGCGGCAAAAAGTTATATATTTTGCATTGTTTAGCAATATCTTTATTTCTTCATTTGTGACAATAGTAAAGCTTTACTACAAAAAACCATAAAAATGGTAATTTAAAATATATTTCATTTACAGTATTAATGAACAATTTTTGATACCAAAAAAGTCATATAAGATATCCTAAGATACCAAAAATGCCTAAAATGCCAAACACTCCTACAAATTACGAATTATTTCCCAAAGCATTCGTCTTGTGAATACATTCGTATTTGATACCATGGGTATCCACTGCAATATGTACAACTGTCCAGAAAATATTCCAAATCCCGTAACAGCAAAACAGAAATAAAATATGCCAACGCAACAGTTTGTATTTCCACAATCTCCGTTCCTCGTGTAAAATGACGCAAATTCGTAAATTTCTCCCCGAAACATAATGCGAAATATTCTTTACAGCTGTAACTTTCGCGTAACAAATCGAGTAAACTTGGTGCAACTGTACCCGGATTGTTATCAACCTATCTCGATTTCGCCGGGAATCCGAAAACGGCAACGTTTTGCGAAATTTGCGAAACGAGAAAAATGACACTCGTTCGCGCAAAAAGCGTCACGCCAATAAACCCGCGAAATTGCGTCTTCCGATCGAGTCGTCTCGATGATCATTCGCGACCTTTCTTTCGTGTTTGCTTTTTCGTCCGACTTTTTGTCCGCGACGACTCAAGAGCCTCGATCGACGAAAAACATGATAGTTCTCCCGGCAGCAAGTCGTCCTTTTTTCGGCGGGTTAACCTGCGGATAATTTGAGCCGGGCGGAGGGTGGGCGCCGATCGGAATTACTTTCCAGTGGCCGAGCCGCGCGAGATGGGCTGTAAATAATTTCGTGGAAATTCCGCGCATTGACTGCAATGACTGATCGATTTGGCATGAGACGACCCAATTATAGAGCTCGCGCGAAGTCATGCCGATATTATCTGCTGTCTGTTCCGAACGAGCTCCGATCGCTATTATCGGACGTCGTAATCGCCACTATGCAATTATGCTAATAATAAGACACGCTCGGCAAACAGTTCATGTAGAAATTGACAAACGGCGGGATATTTGAAATTATTGGGAAATCGCCGGAGATTGTGGAATTCGGGACATGTGTTAGTGCTTAGATTTGAAAAGCATTGGTGGACAGGAAGTATCGTGTAATGGTTTACAGAAAAAACAAGAGAGGGAGTGTGAAAGTACAGATAATCGGTTGAGGTGACAAAATAAAAGACATTTACGCCTGAAACATTTTGTACGCACTTTCTACTGTTTTGTTATCAGATGTTATACCAATATGACTATTTATACATGGAGAGAAAGGTTCGCATTTCTGTTATCTGGGTTAGTTTTGCTTTGATCAGAGTAGTTATGGTAGATAGATGTTAAAACAATTTTTTATTTGTTTACAATAAATCTATACTGTAGTTACTACAACGAAAACTTAAGTTTCGGAAAATGAGAAAAAATTGTCATTTTTTTCTCATAAATGATAAAGAATAAATGTCAAAAGATAATTTGAGAAGAACATATCTTATTCATCATTTTAATCTCAAAAGATCTTATTTTGCAATTACACATTTTTAAGTAAGAGGATTTCTATTTTGACTCCTTTTGCATTAGTTGACAAAATCCTAAACTACGAAAATACACCGCAAAGTACATTTCCCAGAAATAATCTACTTTTAGTTGTCTAATTGCAAACAGAAATGACTTTAACAAGCAACATTTTCAGAGAAAACTCTCCAGAGATACACAAGATACATAAGATACACAGGAATGTTCATTAAATTGTCCAACCGAAAACAACACGGTAGTTTATCAAAAAGTCACATCAACACAATAACTTGTCAAAAACAAAGATCGTAATTCAGAACGAAATGAGTAATTTACCGAAACGGTTCGATCTTCCATCAAACAAACCTTCTTAATTCCCCATCAAAGTGCCGGCCGTTTCTCATAACAAGCGAGTAAATTAAAATAAATCATCAGCGCGACATTTCACCAATAACTTAACTTAATTTACGAACATTCCGAATCAAATATGTACTCGGATTTAGTCCCACGTATAGTAAACGTACATTTCGTTGCCTCAAACGACGTATATATCTGCGCCCGATAAATCCCTTAAATAAATCACTCCATTTGTTCCCTCCCATTTTTTCCGGCGGAATCTCCGCACTTCCCATCTGACGTGCATAATGTCGATACACACGAATACTCGTACATCGATCATTCCGGCTATACATGACTAATTGCAGTCCGCACGGAACCTTCCTACACATGAAGACTTTAATCGCTTTCGGTTCGACAGCTCCTCCAGCCTCTCGCGTCAAACCCCTTGAAAAGTTCCGTCTTGTTAAAAACCCAAAAGCCATTTGTAACTTTTAATTGCTAATCCAAGCGGTGCCGCGAAAAACGTCAAAACCTGCGACTTTTCGGCGCAATTTTTTGAAAAAAATTTTATTATTTTATCGTAATTATATTACTTTTATCATTTTTTTATTTCATAATTAACATTTTTTTATTTAAGGAATTATTTATTAATTTAATCAATAATTTATACGAATTTATTAAAAATAAAACTATTATCGAAATGAAAGAAATGGTTTCAATATTAACGGATCCGCTTAACCGTAAAACGGAGGTAAATTTTTTATCATTTAACGATTTCCGTTTCACGGTTAAACGAAATCGTTTTGGCGAAATATTGCAACGGAAATGATTTAATGGTAAAACGAATCGCATTACTGTTAAACGCTCTTTCTTAGAGTGTAATGCCGTGAATATTATAAAATAATACTGTTTGTTACGATTCGCGTTTACTTCCGTTGTTTACGAAATGAACCAACACAAATTACTGTTGTTTACATGATACTGAGTTTTGTGAACACGCATTCCGATATTTCAGATTGTTTCCAGTCATAACACTACAGAAAATTGGAATGTTTTGCAAACATGCATTTCAATCAGTTTATAAACGTTTTCCAATATTTTCATTTATTTAGACGCGAGCGAACCTACGTAGGAACTTATCTCAATTTTTTCATAGCATTGGAAAAAAATATAATAGAAGTGAATAGAAAAGAATTGGATTTCTTCCTGAATTTCGCAATCATTTTTAAACTCTGAAAGCTAAATTCGGGCAGTCTGGAATTTAATCAAAATGCTTCGAATGCCAAAGCAGTCAACTGAATGCCAATTAAGGAATTCAAAACATTTTTTGAATTCACATAGTCACTAAATTCAATTTCATTAGCATTGAAATGAATAGAAAAGAAACCATATTTTTATTTTGAATGCAGATTGCGGAATTGAACAAAAACGAATTTATTTTCACGAATTCAAAATTTGGTATTAAAAACAAAAACATCGAATTCAAAAATATGAATTCGAAATCTTTAATTCATATTTGTTAATTAATTTTTCCATTCTCAATTAATTTCTATTCATTCCTATTACATATTTTTACAAGGACACTAAAAAGGAAATCACTTCTTTCCACTTTTCTCCGCCATTACACCGTTCCGGTGTAATGGTGGTGTAAAAAACGACCGCCTCGAATGCGCGACAAATAACCGAGTTTTCCTCTGTCCCCCTTTCCCCGCCGGAACAATTAATTCGCAAGACGTCGGCGCCCGCAATTAAATCCGCGCGGCGACACATTTAATTTTCGCGCGCCCGCGAGCGCGCGAATTTATAATTATTTGAATCCGTTTAGCGGGCGCACGGGTGTGTGATATTTGCATTAACGAACGGATCGCTTAATTTCTTCGAATTAATCTCGCGCGCGTCGTTAAACGTTTTGACACGGGCGAATAATTTATCGCGCGCGATACGTAAAACCAGTCGTAATCGGGCAGAATTCGCGCCAGGCATCGCTGTATCTTATCGCACTCGACACGCACAATCCACTTAATCAAATTTAATCTGATTTGCAGCAGGTTTGAGCGGCGCGCGCTTCTTTCGCCGGAACAAAATGTATACTTCGGCTAAGAGGATTATGTTTTTGACGCAAGGATTCGTTGTCAAGTTAAACGGGGAAAAACGCGTATCGAACACCCGTGTTTACCGTTCTTCGAATTAAAAGCGGAGGTGCATATTCATGGAGCGGCCAAAGGGGATTGACAAATGGGCAAGCTGGATGAAATAGTGGTATTTTTTGTTTGATAGGAATATTTAATCTGGGGACATGGAGTTTTAATTTTGAATGAGTACTGTTTAAATAATGTAATGTATTTAAATATTTAAATGTTGTGTGTAATATAAATATAAAATAATGCGATTTTTGTAAAGAGACTCTAAACAGTCGTTTCACTTATTTTGCAGTGGTTTATAGCAAGTCGAAGTACGTCCTGATGTGAGTTCAATAAACTAAGAAAATTGATGTTTCTGGGTTAGGTGATTTATTGATCGCAAATCTATTGATGTAAATTGATGAGTAGTAACAATAAAACGTTCACGATATGCATTTCTTATCACTGTTGAGGTCTTGAATATTGTTAACAAGAAAGTGAACATTAATAAGGAAGTTTTTAAATATATATAAATTATTTTAGTATAATATAAAATTATGAAATGAAGTTTTCCAAAAAATGTAGAAACTGACAAAAAGTTCAACAATTTTTAATTGTGTAAATTGTTCAATTTTCTAAACAGTTTCTAGGTTTGATTAATTTATAAATCCTGGAAAGTTCCAAAAACGTTCCATAATTTCTGACGATTTCTTTACAGTTTACAATTTTCATCTGCAGTGATGTACTATCTATATGCATCTGAAGTATATAGTTAACGCACGCTTATTACTGATGAGAATTCAAATCAATGTATTATTAATTGTCATACTTTTAGTCTTCTTTCATACCTACATTATGTCCACATTTATACTAGTATCCTTACGCATAAAAGTTTAGTATATCCTCTACCGAAAACAAAACAGATATCTAAAATTTAATTTCATGAACTCCTAAACAGCTTTTACCTATGAAGACGCGATGTCTTACGTAGAAAATACTTTTTTACAGAAACATTGTATAGAGACAAAATGGCAATAAGATTATCTTCGTCTTTTTATTTTATTTTCGTTTTCAATAAACCTACTTCCTTCGGTAAAAGCTCCTCTTTTTGAAATAATATACTTCCATCACAATTTTCATTTAATGTTACTTCGAAATTTAAATCATTAACGTCAAAGATCTAGGAAATCATTGATAAACCTGAATTTATTATTCCTTAACAATGAAACACATTAGCATAAAAAATACCTCGTTATTACAAAAAATATTTTTTTATTAACAATACTAAAAAATGTACCAATTTCAAATTCGCAGTTCGTAAATTTCGGCATGGAAAGTAAATAACGACAATTTTTCGCCCAAAAACTGATTATGTCCAACAAAAATTGACGTTGACAACCTAATTCGCGCCCCCGGAAAACGATTACCCCTTGTCGTGAGAATGACACGCGAAAGCGCCATCTTGCGTCCAAAGCAAAGCGCAAATTGATTTCAGAACAGCCGACAAGGTTTATTTAATCGTCAAAGATTGCGATCGAATCCGAGAGTACAAATTCAACTCAATTAGAGCTTGTCACAACGACTGATCAAAATTTCATGCGCCACGCGATATCGCGTGCGCGCCGCCCCGCTGTCTCGAATCGTTACCGTTTCCGCACAATACGTCGTTATTTCAGACAGACGGTTAATCCGATTTTTACGATACGAAGATTACGCGAGATTAGATCTCGTTCGCGCGCCATCTCCCGTATTATCCGGGTATTCGGCTGTTTTCGGCGATTTCGCCCGGACAAAAAATGATATGTGAAAAATTGCGAGCGTATTCCGTCGGGCTACTTTTTCTCGTCACGATTTCGTGCGCCAAAATTGAAGTTTGAATTTGGCACGAAACACGGCGAAGTAACGCTTTTTGCCGACGGAAAGACGGCTTTAATGAGGTTCGGTGTCCCGTGAGGTTAACAAACGCGCGGACTTTATATTTTCACTTATTTCGGTGAAAGAAGACTCGCAGGATTAGGGACGCAATTCCACGGCGGATTCTTTCAAGAGGCACGGGATTAAGCGCGCAAATTCGCCGGGAGAACGACGAAAATTAATAATTGCGCCAACTTGATTAGCGGGTTATAAACTAGACAAAACGTCGGGGGCAAAAAACGTCGACGGATTAAGGGTAATTAGTTTATTCGCGACGAAATTAATTTGTTTTCAGCGAGTCAAGTTTGGCGATTAGATTCGAGACAGAGCGCGTCACTTTTGTTTGATTATGTCGTCGCGACTCCGAGATTTAATCACTTATGGTGTTTTCGAGTTTTATCGTTTTTCGGCATCGTCGAGGATTTCGCCGTTTCATTATGACTGTGGACTCGACGTTTTAATAATCACGTCTTGGAATTTGATCGTTTTGGAAAGATTGGTTGAGATGATAATTTGCAATTAATTACTTAAGAATAAATTACATCATTCTACAATTCCACAAATTTACAGTTAATCCGATTTTGGCGATCCTGGCAGGATCGCCAAAATTATATTTGTACACATCGTTCTCGATTAACGTTATTTTCGTAAGATCACTTTTCATTGGTTAATATTCCCGAAATGTCTACTTCCGAACTATCCCCTCACCCCCAAAACACCTCGACTTCGCATTCGAAAACTTAGCTGCAGTCATCGGTCTTCCATCTTGCAACGCCCCGGTCTGACCATTTCCACACTCTCGCCACTTGGCCGGATATTACGGCGAATAAAAATCGAGTGTCCAGTCACTCCCTAATCAATTTATTAACACCAGTCGAGGCCCGGCCCTCCGGCGAGATTAAACTTTTCACTCGACGACCGCGTTCGACGATTCGTTCGTTCGTACGAAAAATAAGAGCGCGCTCTTTCATTAGCCCGTAACGCCACGACTCGACGTTACTCCGCGGAATCTGATATCGGACGGATATTAGATTCACTGGCAAATATGATAATGCGCAATCGGAAAATGAACATGACGATTGCACGACACTCTCTCTTTCAGGGTGAAAAACTTGGATCTACTAGCAAAGGTTTACTTTCCTCTAAAAAGAGTCCGGGGATAATGAGAGGAATATTCTAATCTTAATCGAATTTTTCAGGTCTTATTAATCTGGGAATACTGTTTCTTATCTTACAAATTGGTGGCTGACCATATATGGACCCGATCTACCTGATGTCAGACCATATATAGACCTGATCTACTTATTATCTGACCATATGTAGATCCGATCTACTTGGTGTCTGACCATATATAGATCCGATCTACTTGGTGTCTGACCATATATAGACCCGATCTACTTGGTATCTGACCGTATATTGCCCTGATCTACTTAGTTTCTGACCTTATATAGACCCAATATATTTGGTGTCTGACCATATATTGAGTTGATCTACTTAGTGCCTGACCATATATTGATGTGATCTACTTAATCTCAAGCTTAATCTCTTTTTTTCCAAACATCAATCAGAATATTCAAAAAAATCTTTGTATTGGCGATCCTGGCAGGATCGCCACTATTCTTATCACCTGAAACGACGCATAGGGTAACGCCACTTCCATTTTTTGGTTAATTTTATTTGATTTAAGGACCAGAATTACAATTTTAAATGAACGCTGTTCTGATATTTAGTTTGAAACCTCTACATCTACCGAGTTCATTTTTTCCATGTTTCGCTGCGAACTTTTTCGGCTCAACGTTCGCGCGCGGACATTTTTCTGCAATTTTTCGCGCCCGCTTTATTAAGATTTTCGTAACGCGTTTATTTCCGTACGCCGAGGACGTTTAAGTGTGAGGGGCGTGGGCGATCCCGGTGTTGACTTTAACGCGGAAAAAATCCGGCTTTTTTGTAAGTACACACGGTATAAGTATGTAAGTGACAGTGCGCGGATGAGATAATGAATAATTCATTCGTTATCACCCACGAATTATGCATAAGATAGCGCGCGATGTGTAGGGTATAATAAAACATTCGCGCGGAACATATCGGCTTTTTTGATGGAAAAAGCAGACGACGCGACGGCGAAGAGGCTATCGCGATTGCGGAGGCGATCGGATGGGAATGGCGAGTGTTTTACGTTGCGAGGCGGGTGTTATGAATTTTGAGCGAGAGAGCTGCCGGCTCTAAGTGATGTGTGGGGGGCCGTTGTGATAGATGATCGCGACGTAGTGATCGAGTTGTAAATGGTGATGAGAAAGTGGTCATGAAATAGATCGTGATCTAAATAGGAAAATGAAATGATAAACATCTATACGATTGTGATGAAATGAAATAGATTTGGGCTGTGTAGTGTAATGATAGACTTTTGTACGATCGTAATAAGTAAACCGATCGTAATACAATTGTAGCAAACTTATAGTCAGGAAAAAAATATTAAAATCTGCCTATAGATGGCGTACGATGAAAAAATGCTCAATAATCATATGAAAACAATTTCCTACAACCCTAATAGACATGAAACGTGGAATCCACGTGGAATATAGGTGAATGAATATTCGAACGAGGATTCAACGTAGATTCGGCGTCGAATCTACGAGATTTAGTGGTTTATCTGTTAGGAAAGTGACAAAAATTATCCGCGATCACGTGTTAATGATAAAATAAAACGATGTGTTTACGTCCATTTACACTAACTTAACACTAATTGACTCGCTCCCTAACTTGGTCCAATTAAAATGCAAAGACGACAATATGGGGGAGGGGGCAATTCGAATAACGACGCTCGTTATCGAGCAGCGCCATCTAGTCGAAAGTTTGCGCGCGACAATACGAGTGTTTGACCCGTTGGATTTCTATATTGCGGATCTAGGATCACAGATGATGCATTCGATGAAATATTTAAACCAGTCTGCCGCCCGGGGCTGATTTCTGATGAGAAACTTCCCTTCCGCCGGCTCGACAGCCTGTTATAAGTTGGAAGAGCCGCGGCCTGCGGTGGCTATTCAGGGTTCCAGTGTCTTGCACTTGGCACTATGGGCTTTGCATGATCTGTCATCCATACATTAAAATTACAACCCACTTTCTCGAGCTGCGCTCGAGATTAAAGTGTCGAAATCCCGAGTACCGAAAGGTCTTGGTGAAATTTTGAAATGGCGTTTGAAATTTTCGGATGCTCGCTTAACCTTTGCCTGGTAACTGACAAGACAAACTTTGCAATATTTAGTGATCAAATATTATGAATTTCGTTTTGTATGTTTAAATTAAACTTCATCGAATTTCAAAAAACCCTTTTGATCTCCATATCTGGTCCATATTTGGTCCATTTAAGTCGAAAAAAATTACCAATTGGTCAATGGGTAACTGCGAGAATGTTCGATCGAAATTAATTTCGACTTGGTGCCCTTTTTTGTCCCGCGCCAAAGCAATAATTTGATTTCAGGGCAATCACCGCGAATTTGAGAACGCATCCGTGGCGAGGTGCAGCTGCGCGCCGATCGTTTAAAAGGGTACATTAATTAATGCTAAAAAAGGACGACACAAGACTAGGCGTGGCGGCGAATAAATTCGGTCGTGTTGGCAAAAAAACGTATTTCGAGCCGCGACAACAGCCGTTCGTAACGTACACAACCAACGCGAGCAAAATTATCGCCGAGTCCCGGATACCAATTTGTTATTTCTGATTAAAACGTCCGCGGGAAAGATGTTTCGTCACCACTTCCAGTTTTAATATCTGTTAGTTTTTCTCGAAATTGATTACAATGGTTCATAAATAATGAAGTCGATGGGTGTAATCTTTGCAGCGCTATAAAGCTGTGTAAGTTTGTGCTGCAGTACTTTTTATGATTGAGATATCGAAGAAACAATAAACATGTGTGATTAAATAAAAAAAAATCCTCTTTAACAGGTATAAAATAATAACAAAGATTATGTGACACATTTTCCATTCTGTTTTCACTGTTTTTATTGTGCTCCAGGTCAATATATATTTTTCCATGTTTAATGTCTATTATAATAGGTTATATTAAGAAATTCCTCTTCTAATAAGAGGATTGCTTTTATTATAACCTTCATATTTTAAGACGATATTTTCAAGAGTAAAAATCCGGTAAAAACTGATAAATCCGCGCACAATACAAAATTACCAATACGAAAACTGTAATAAACAATGAAAAAACCCTAATTAATTACATTCAATAAATTAACCCTAAATAAAATTCTTCTTTTCCCATAGGTCAGCCGTAATTACAAAATCTTAGTCACTCTTCACGTGGCCACAAATCACCATCACCTACATTCCTTAAGTCGGTCATAAAACACCCTCAAGCAGTTAATTAAAAAAGTCAACAAGATTGCGCGCTCATTGTAACTCAAGATTCCGATTAGCCGCAGCGGATTTGGCCAAGAGTCGCGCGTAACTGCACAATTCCGCGGTATAAAATGATCGATGGCGGCCATTACGTTCGCGGATAGCGCCGTCCCGGGACAAAGCTACTGTTGTTCTTAAGCTTAATGTATGTAAACGAGTTGTTTGTTAACCGCTCGTCCATCCAAGTATTAACTAAGTCTAACGCTGCTTAACTGCGGCATTCTAATGAGCGCCGATATATCGAGGCAAGGCGGCTGACGAGCTATTCATTTCGGCGGCGTAACAGCGTTGACAAACTTGCGAGACGTATCATATGTCGCGTTTGATGATATGCACGCGAAATATAATCGCGACGCCGCGTTTTCCCATTTCGTTCGCGTAATTACTCATGTAAATTGCGGCTGCGACGATAGATGGCGCTTGTTTGCGGATCATTTCCCATTAGCTTTGTCAATATTTTTCGCCGCGCAAGGCAAAATTGGGGGCGTTGATGCGATGGAATGAGCAAATTCGAGGATAAGCCGGCAAAGAGTCGGGAATTATTCGGAATTATCAGCCGCGCTGAAATGAGGAGTTTAGAATATTAAATCGGCATTCGGCGAATGAAATCGTAATGTGACGGAATGATCGATTCCGAAATAGAATCTTGATGGAAGGTAATCCGAAATTATCCGTTGATTGATCAATTCGGAATGGTCATTCTGCGGTGAATTATTCCTAAAAAACTGTTCCGACAGATTTTCTTGAACTGATGAAATTTTCATGGGGTGAAAATGAAGAGGGAAGAGGGTAGAAGGGGTCGAAACTGTCCATCGAGAATCGGTGCCTTTAATGGTCAAATTCGACGCAGTCCCGAAGTGTCGTTAAAGTTGCAAAAAGCGAATTCTTGAGCGACTCGGGAGTTGACAGCTAACCTTCGAGCAGCCCTCATCGTCGAAAACAAGTGAATGGGAAGCGGTAAATATTTGAGCGCCGGCACCCCCGGCACAATGTTGTCGTTCAATTAACGCGCGCTAATCGAATCGCGGGGGGCCACCTCGGGTCGAGATATTTTGTTAATAAAAAATGCGCCGGTGCGGAGGCGACGTTATTTGTTTTAGGAAAACGACGTCGTACGTGACCGAAGTACGCGCGATGTTTTATGAATTAAACCGATCTCAATGGAAAGATGGGCGTGTGGGAATTTTTGACGCACTTGATGTGGCTGACGATTCTAACGCATTGTAAATTTTTCACCCAACTTAATGATTTCAAGTTGGGTGAAAAATTACGTACCGACGTAAAATTTTGTGTAAAAATTCTCAGAATTTTAGAAGAATTTATATAAAATAGAAGAATTTTTCTATAAAAAAGTTTTTTGTGTATACTACTTGATGTCTGACCATATATAGACCTAATCCACTTGGTGTCTGACCATATATAGACCCAATCCAATTGGTGCCTGACCATATAGACCTGATCTACTTGGTGTCTGACCATATATAGACCCGATCTACTTGGTATCTGACCATATATTGACCTGATCTACTTAGTGTCTGACCCTATATTGACCCGATCTACTTGGTGTCTGACCATATATAGACTCGATCTACTTGGTGTCTGACCATATATTGGTGTGATCTACTTAATCTCAAGCACTGCGACGGGAGCAGCGGCAGCGGTGTAACTAAATTTTAGTTTAGAGAGATGTACTGTGCAAATACACAAAGAAATACGCAAAAACGCCATTTTTCGACCTTTGTCGCTATTTAGGCACCACGTACCCTTTTTTAAACGTAAAATGAGGTTAGTTTCCTATTTCTAGTGGATTTTGAATAATTTTATCGAACACCCAAAACATTTTTTTCTTAAGAACCATCTTTTTTAATCGAAATACGCATCAAAAAGGGCGAGAAAGTTCATTCAACTTGGTTTTCAGGAAACGTCGACGAATTTTCGGCAGATCCGGGAGATTGCCGAAGGACGCGCCGATACGAAAGGTGGCCGTGAAATTGAATTTTACGCGCGCCTTATTGCGGAACGTGAAATTTCGCCGAGTCAATTATGACTCGCGCCCGAAGTTTTAGATAAATCCGCCCACCGACAACGCTCCAAGTTAGATTAAGTTGAATATTTCAGAGCCGCGTTAATATAAACGTTGCAGTTACTGATGACATTATTGCCTCCGAAAAACGCCCCCTATATTAAATTCCGCGCGGCGCCGATGCGCCCGTCGCCCGAGCCACGTTTCAATTGCGAAAATTAAGGGGAAAAACGAACGCCGGAAAAAATGAGAAAATCAACTTGCCGCGAGGAGGTTCCCGGCAGAAGATCGTCGGATAATTTTCGCGATCCCGCCGTCCGTAAAGCGTTCCTAATTCGCAGATAATAATTCGGTTACGTAATCATGCTCATTCGGTTAGACGCATTCTGCCGTTTTTACCCGATTATCGTTATTTGCCTTTCTTAATTTCAACATTGTACTTTAATGGCCCGCGACGGATCGTTTTCATTCGCTCACGTCTGTCTGATAATGCTGGTTTATCGTTTTTCCATTCTATTCGTCTTCGGGTGAAAATAAAACGGACCAATTTCGGGGCCTAAGGCAAATTTATCTTTCGACCGTGTACTTTCCTTTCTTTAACATTTTTTCCCCTGTAGAAAATGTTATGAAAACTGTGTTACACCCACTTTTACACGATATTGGTTGCGAGAGGACGACATCAATATGTTTGGTGGCCGCGACAAATTCGAAAGCAATTTTCATCGCCAAATCGACTTATTCATAAATTCCAGTAAAAAATGTAAAAAATGTGGTATCTTTAAATCGACTTATTTTTCAATGCTGCTACGCTTTGGGCTATACAAAGCACTTTGAGCACATTTTGAGGCCAATCGGTGACAAAATTTTTTTCGGCCAATTTTCAGAACTTCATATTATCCCTAACAGACACACCTCTAAAACACGTAGATTCGACATGGAATCTACGTCGAAGTCAATTAGAACTATCCCATATGTCTATATGGGATAGTTCTAATTGACTTATAATCAATAAAAAATGTCACACATTTTTTTAAACTTCCCCTCCACTGCATAACTAAAAAACCAAAATTACCGATTCTATTGAATTACTCCCCATCCCCCAAGATCGGTTTCAAAAACATTCCCAACCTCGACCTAATACCCCCAAATCTCAGTGACTAACTGAGAACGAACTTTCAATATCAGCTCCTAAAAAATGATCAGATTGCGAAATGACCCGCCTCTGATCAGTTCCCAAAGGAGCAAGTTTTTCTCGTTATGGAAAAAGGGCGTTCCGTCGATTAACAGTTGGCAGTCTTTCGGCTCGAATTGGCATCCCTGGCGGGCGGCGCGCTAAAGCTGCAATTTCGGAGCGAAGCGAATCAGCAAGCAATGCAATTTTCATAAACGCGCGACTCCGTTGTATCATCAGAATGCACTTTTTCCATCAGCGAGCGCAGTGAATTTTCCATCAGCGCGGAATGGCGCGTATATTATTACACTCACCTTGCTGGATGAAGCAGGACTGCCAGTAACACTATGAACGGTAGTGCTCCAGGCCACATTGCGACGGCCTGAAAGCAGATATAATCACGTTTACAATGATAGCTGGTAAGCTCGGTGTGTGGGTTGCTCGGTAAATGCGCGCACACGACCACGTGTGCGCGCCGCTCGCCAACCCGAAACAAACGCGGAACCTGCTAAAAATGACAGTTAAGGCGATGTCGAAAGCGGTATTACTGACATTAGAGATTTTTTAAATTGTGTTTAAACGAAAACATGGACGTTGATTTAACGAGCAGAGCGAAATTTTCGAACTATTTTACAGATTTCTCGAAATACGAGAAAAGGAACGATAAGTCGCTAATTAAGGAGGTTGGGGTGTGAAGTAAATTAACGATGAGAATTTGATGGAAAAAATGTATGCTAAAGATACATTTGCAAGGAATTTTTTGGCAAAGTTTGAAGACAATCGACTAGCTAGTTCAAGAGAAATAAAATGAACAGAGTAGAATTTG
>JABFPB010000479.1:0-37760 GCA_022817645.1 Ceratoteleas bidentatus
CGACGTCGTTCGCTAACGTCGTATACCGTCTAACGACGTCGATCTGACGTCAATACGACTGTACATTTCTGCCTGGGAAGAAACGAGCGTACTTTTCATGACAAAAAGTTTATTTCGTAATGTTCTAATCAGAAACTGACTTGTTTTTATATTTCGGCAAACTACGTTTCGTATACAAATACAAGTTAAATTATAAAACAATATAATCATAAAAAATATATAAAAATAATAAAAACATAAGTAAGATTATGTAGTATGACATCAGAAAGAATCAAGATATCATATACACTGACGAATAATCTAGCAGATATATAATCTTGAACAAATTATTTTGGATCAAAATGATTCTTTTCGTTTCCAAAGTGTTTTATATATGCCCCAAAAGAATTCATTTTTATTCAAAAGAAAATTCCTTTTCTACCAAAACCTTTCGTCTCAAAATGATCTGCGATTTGAATCAATAGGAAATTCCTTTTCCACCAAAAGCTTCTAATTCAAAGCGGTGCATACTGGGCTTGCGCAGAACACACCTCTTTCGAGTTCTCTTTTTCTTACAAAAAGAATCAGTTTTCAAACCAAAATGGGATCATTTTATAATAAAATTGTATTAATTTTATCAATACGTTACATTTTCGTTCAAAAATCAAAAAAATATTTTTTGTGTGGGGAAAGACTATATCTCTCACTGTACCAATTTAACCTCGTCGAATATAGCAACTACACATACAGCATTCAAAGATACTGCTACCTAAACTGTTACCAAAATTTTCAGCCATGAAATGCACGTGGCCCTCGTCCAAACAAATCTTCGCTTTTCAAATAATTATTCGCAGTAACACTCGCATCTAATGAACTCGGTCTTATCTGTCCGGTGTTACAGCCGCGCGCGCTATCGCTGCAATACACTTAACGCGGCCGTTACGAACGGTCGCGCCGTGTAGTTTCAACACTGCGCGTTCGGGTTTTTACGTTTACGTGCTCGGCTCGAAAGACACATTTTTTAGCCGCGCGTATAAAGCCAATCCGTAACATTGACGGGCTCGGAGCAGCTGTTGCCAATTCCGGTGTTGTGTTTCGCGCAAATGCAACGCGATTTTTTCTTAATGAGTCCAATTACTTTTCCCTTTTTTGTTTTTGTTTTTCCTATCTGCAAAGCTACGGCCACGCTAATGACTGCGCGTTTTTAAATCGACTTGCGAATGGCACGCCGGAATGCGACGCAGTTCTGTCTCCTGCAGCTTTTTTTTGTCGCCGTCTTTTTTCTCCATTCGCAGCGAAATATTTTCAGACGGCACGGCGTTTAACAAAAATTGCCGGCTCCCAAACTACGCATAGGCTAACGATAATGTTATTGTGCGCGAAACTCGCTTAAAATACGCGCCGCACTATTTCACCAGCAAATTGGACTTTTTACAGACGATTCCGAACACATGTTGTGTTTTTCTTGCGCTCAATATTCCGAGCCGGATACGTGTCTGCAAATGTATATTGATTTCAGATTTTGAATGTTAAGTGAGCGATGTAACGATTCGTTTCGTATAACTTCGGAGTTGCGCGATTGCGAGGTCGTTGCCGTTTTACGGCGGAGGCATTTGCGGAATTGAATTACAATAATTCGGGGGATAAAGAATTAAGTTTCTGTTTTGTAACGGGTTGCAGTGCGCGATGCATTTGTATATTTTATAATGCTCCGTACACCTCGGCGGCGCAACGTGCGGGTCGTAATTTGGAGTATCGTTTAAACGAAAACAATATCTTTATTTCGAAATTTAATTCTAAGACAAACATTTATTTCCTCGCGTATTTGCAGCACGAATAAACGCTAAAAAACGCCTTCGCACTAATTACCTCGTCTCCTTTTAACGAATTGTCCTGCAAATCTGTAATCGCTTCGTTAAATACATTTCTCGAAAACAATTAAATCGCTGCAAACCAGTTTACATTCGTTGCCGGCGAAACTGCGTTTGATTCAATTAACGCCATAAACAAAGTCGCGCCGGATCAAGACAAAAGTCTGCCCGAAAAAACGCAATAATTTCCGATCTTATCTCGGTCCAATGCAGGCGAACGACGCAAAAATACCGAGTTCATTATCGCTTAATGAACTCACCGGTTGACGTAATGAAAGGAAAACAACCGAATGGCGTAATAACGGAAAAAAGTGCACTTAATTTGTCGATCGTCTTTCATCGCGCGAAAAATTGCGCTCCAAATGACCATTCCACGTGAAAATTCGCCGCATTTAGTGTTCTCATAGTCAAATGAAAAAAATTTAAGCTTCGATTGCATTAGAGTTTATGTTAGACATTTTATTTCAGTTATATTCAAATAAAAGGATAGAAGAAAGACCAAATTGATAAAATTTGAATCATCTGACAGATAATTATTCGAAATGGAATTCAACAACTGTTAGTTTCACTACTTAATTTACAGAGAAATTGAATGGATTTAGAAATTATATAGTTAGTCTTAAAAAACACACTTTTTCTTCATTTTCTTACTTAGTGTCACAAGCTTACTTTTGATTAGTTCAGTCACTGCGATACTACCTTAATTGCCGAAAACGGCGTCGTGCACTCAAGCCATTGAAACAATCGCAATGTCTCGCAATTATGTGCGCGACAGCGCGATTTCATTAACGTCAATAGAAAGAACCGACGCGGGGTCGTTTCTTTCGTCTCAATTATGCCGCGCTTCTTATCTCGGGAATTATTTTCCCGGCAACTTTCTCAAACGAAGTCATTTTCGTGGCGTGCAATTGGCGTAAGTTGATTTATGGGCCATTCGATTTTATTTAGCGCCGCGCCGAGAACCAATAAATAAAGATAGCGGCTGATTCAGTTTCCTCGCAAATACTGGCGTTAATACCCAGTTTTTAATTTACCCTTTGTCGATAACTAAAAATGGCGCTGCGCTATTTCTCAAATGCGCCGCTTAAGACGACGGTTCGTTTTTGCGACGAGCCGCAAATTATCAGGTCGAGGTATTGATTTCGATGGGCTGCTTCGCGATTTTTCAAAGGGAATTGCTACTTCGAAAAGAATTTGAGAGATTTCAATTTGCTCGTGTAAAAAATACTCTTTTTGACAGAAATGCTTGAAAGGAAAGTCGTTTTGTTCTAGGATGAAATATGGTAGGATGGAACGAATTTTCTTGAATCGGTTAGTTCCTGAAACAATATATTTTACAGAGGACATCCACTGTTACAATGTACTCATTCAGTTCGTTACATATATAAATGTAGATGTATTATGAACAAAATAAATAGTTTGAAACTGAGTCATGTATACCTTCAGATATATTCCAAATTTTACGTATAAAAAGTTACACTTTTTAAAAAGGGTATCGAACATATTAATAACAAATGAAAAAAATTTATTTTAATAACAAAAACTCTCGATCGCGAGCAGGGAGCGTTTCCAATCTGATTTGACAGTTCATAAATAAAATTCGCAACACATATCTATGGCGGAGGGGAATAACCATTTAAGTGCCATGGATATTATTTCGAGTAAATTGAGTTTAAAGTTTTGACGTGACTTTATCTCATTTCTGCTTAGAACAGCATGATTTGGGTTACAAATACTTGTTTTTATGCTTTTCCCTCACTCCGGGCTGGAAAAAACACATTCCCGCCCTGACGGGCGGAAATATGGGCTTCCCGCTCCGTCGTAAGGGAAAATATCATACACACTAAAGGGGAATTTCGATTTCTCGTTCTTTCCAGAACTCGATTTCGCCTCGTTCCGGAAGTTCACTCGTTTCGAAATACGTAATTCCCTCCCTAGTGGTGTAATGTACTAATTTCTCCTCCTATGTCACTTAACTAGATACGCTCATTAAAAGTTCTTTTAGAACATGCTTCACAAAGCTTAGATACGTGTGTTAAATGAAAGATTACACACAAATCTATCGCTCTTCATTAATAATTCAATTTCGTCAAAAATGTCACTTAAACGGTTTTTCTCCTCAGTCACAGATATAATATAGCACTTATTTCCCCCATTTAAGTTCACAGTATTTTGTTTATTTACTGACTTAAAAACTAACTAGAATAGTTTTCTGCTAACACAAATTTAATATCAGTTTTTACGTCGAATTGAAAAATGAAGTTTTGACATTTTTTCGAATATTTTACTCTCAGTTTCTCGTCAATCGTACAAATACTTTTAAAAACAGAAAAAAATCAATGCATGCTTTTTTTGCATAGTTTATAAACTTGTCAATAACAGTCAATCTCTGCTCCAATTATTGTCAAAATGTGATATAACGCTTTCCAATTTCTATCACAGTATATAATCAGTATTTTTTACAATTACACATCTAAAAAACTAATTGGTAAAAGTTACCATTTTAGTTATATGAGATACCACTTTAATGATACGAAGTACCATTCCAAGTGGTAAGTCATCCTATTTGTCAAAGGGTGAAAATTGTTATCCTCAACCCAAAGGGAACGTATGGTTTACAAAAAGTTGAAATGTCGCTTACGTATAGAAAACTTTGCGGTTAGCAACACGTTAATATATCCATAAGCGACATTGTAACGTTCTCTAAACCACTGTTCCCTCTGGGAAGTTGTAAACGTTTACCACTTGAAGTAGTTAGGTACAGTATTAATGCATCTTCTTTTGAGGTTATATTTTTGTCAATCGTCAAAAATCACATTTTTTAACTTGCCGTATTGTGCTTTGAAAATTAATAAAAAGATTTACCAAATATCTTCATTTTTAATCGTGCCGAACATAACGCAGCTATGCCTCACAACAACTTCAAATGGTACATTTTTACCATTTAATACTTTTATCATATATGATAGGATTTACTTTTCTCGTTACTGAAAAAAAATAATATGCTGGACCAGAAGCAAAAACAGTGTTCGATCAACATGGAAAAGAACAAATGAATACAAACACTGATCCTAAAGAAAGAAGCATATAACCTCTTATCTTTTCCATCTCAGAAATTTACAGATTTGGGTCTTTCACAATGTTGTCCCAACACATGATAAAGGTTTCTGTCCAACATATTATTTTTCCCAGTCCACCCTCTCCCTTACTTATTCCAACAAACAACTACCCCTAAATGAGCGGCCCCCTTAATTTTTCACCAATTTGTCCGGCGAATTCGTCGGGTCGATTTCATGAAAAAATTAAACCTCGGGCGCGCAGCCCACGTCATTGTCGTCGGAAAATTTCATTCCCGTTTCATCTTTGCTTCAAAAATGCAGCCGAACGTGAAACAAAAATTGCGCCCGCGATAAATTATTTTTCATTTCCCCGTGGCACCGTGTTTTCGGGAACATTCAATCCTCGGCGGCATCAAAGATGCATTTACGACCCGCTAAGTTCGCCGTCACGTCCGGCGACGCGCATTTTTTTCCGGCGCACCTACGGAATTGATTTATCGCCACTTTTAACGCGAATTGATAACTTCACCTGCGCCGATCGCCTTGCGATGTGTGCGTTATCACGCCGATTTATCGCGGCATTTGATTGGAAAACAGGAAATTAGTTTTCCGCGGGGCAGAAAGTAAACTGCGCTGATTTATCGATGTGTTAATCATTCATTGTCGTATTTCGCCGTTTCTTTGGCGAGGCGCGCTTGTTTGTATGCGGCGACGGCAAAAATGCTGTTATAAATGTTTTTCAGCTTGATGACAGTCGGCGTGACAAAATATTGCGACTCATTTTCTCGCGCTGAACTTTATAATTAACGGAGATTTCGCCGCGCGGAAGCGCGCATTATTTACGAGCCGTGATACGTCACGTTCAACGACGACATTCTGTTCCAGGCTGTTCCTGCAACGTGTTCAGCAGTCTGTACAGTCCGCAGGGCGGCTCGTTTATGTCCCCGGACTTCCCGAAACGATATCCTGCGAACATCGATTGTCTTCTGTATACGTTCCTGGGCAAACCTAACGAAATCGTGAAAATCACCTTCGACCACTTCGACGTTAGGAACCGCCGGAATTCGTCCAAGTGAGTTCGCGATTTTTATTCGCTCATCACGCAGAGATTGCTGAGACACTTTTTTGCGACGACTTACGGGTGAATAAAGAGGGCATGAGTAAGCAAACCTCACATGTACTTTCGGGTTAATAGAGTGTAGGTTGAAACAAAATGAATTGCGGTTGGTTTTTCGTCGGATTATTTTGCTTTTTAGTATTTCGAATAAGAAGTCCTTATTGTAGATTGTGTCTCAGCATTTTCCATTACATTTGGCCGCCTTGAAAGAGAAATTATATGGAGTGCCGAGACGGGTGTGATTTTCGTCTCCGCAGAAAATTTATTTTTAGCATACATTTCGCAACGAAATTGTATTTCTTTGCGAAATTATTACCAGGATCTTAGTTGAAAAACAGAGAGCTATTTTTATATTGGAATAAGTAGTTTCAGACGTCAGAATAAGAGAACTTTGTCAATTTTAGTATATTTTATTATTATTATTATTATCTTTGGTATACTATTATAACAATAAAATATTATAATAGATCACCAAATTATTATAACAATAAAAATAGTGAGGTATGTACTGATTAGTGACACCAAATTGATATAGTTTTCTATTTTTCTTCACTAGGAGGAATTTTTCAGTAAAATAGTGTATAATTTTAATTGTTATTAGTGTTTATATATATGTGATAATAATTATCATTGCCATTATCAAAGGATATACTTTCTTTTAATATATTAAATTAAAATAAATATATTTTGGCACAACACAGTATCTGAAGTTATCGATATTTATTGGTAATAATAAAGTCTCATGTACTCTGGTATTATATTATGAAATATGACTTTTATGCACACTGTGAAAACCAAATTGTACCGTGAACTGTATACATGTTAATCTCAATAATACGACGTTATAAAAATATTCTCACCAGGAAAAATGATGTTGTAAAAGTGTGCCCCAACCCTCTCCAGTGAGATAGTTGCATATACTTTATGTCAGCCAATCAATGGTATCCAAACATGTTCTATCATTATTAAACAATAACGTTTCTCATTTTACAAATATCACAAAGGACCTTTACTGATAATAACAACATCATCATTTAAAAAAAAAAAGAATATGTAAGAATATATCAAAGATAAAACATATGTATATTTCTTTCCTGAAGGTAATTGCCTGAAGCACGTCACTTTTTTGGATTTGGGTCATAAAAAACAATAATAAAAAATGCAGTTCCTTATCCGGATCAACCACTGCCTCGAGTTATTTTAAACACCACACCTCGACGTAATCTCGAAATAATTGTGGCGCCTAACCATCCCACCCCGAATCGCACCTCCCCGCACAGCTAAATCCTTCAATATTCCCCGACGACTTACAACTACGTAACGGAGCCCAAACGACCCCCAAACAATCGTTCACCTGACCGATCCACTTGGAAATAATAAATTACGCCAATTTATTCCCTTAAATAAAAATCCCCTGCAATCGCCTCGACTCGTGTTTGAGCGTCGCCGAACAAAAACGGGCGATAAATTTAATTTGAATCGAACCCCGTAAAAACGAAACGAAACAAACCCGCGCCTCGCAATTGAATTTTTCTTCGGGAAAACAGCCCGGGTGGGGCATTACAATGGCCAACATGCACCGCCGATATCAAGTTAAATGAACCTGGAACTCGTAATGCAGTTACAGAGCGACCGCGAAGCGCGTAGTTGCGCCTCAAACAAAGGCTTAATTTTCGCCAGGAACAAGTTGCGACCCGGTGGCGCCCTGATTGATGAGCTCCGCCGGTCCGTTCATTACCGCGCCACGTCGAACCGACGACGCATTTTCCCAGCTGCAGGATCGCGAGCCATCGACTGTCGCGCGACTGTCACCTTGGTCGATCGCGACACAGATACGGATGCGAGCCAAACAAGACATTGCAGTGCAACCTCGACTAAGTATACATCGCGAGCGGAGACCAGCCCTTTCCGTGTCTGTCCTGTTTAGCCGATACTCCATTACGATTGCCGGGATTGGGACGACACGCCGAATACTTCGCATGCTAATCCGCCGATATATTAGCGGGCTTTTTCGCCGCGACTATTACGGGGGGAGTAAGGTACATGGTCAGAGGATTAAGGATGCGACCGGCGTCTTTGCAACGAGAGGTTCGAAAGTGATGGGAGGAGGATGGGGGATCAGGGTTGATTGGGTTGGAATAAATATCAAACGGTAGTGTAGCATGGGATAATCGTATATTCATGTCATTTTTCAGTAAATCACTATGTTTATTTTGGTTAAGAGTCCTGATGACAAATAGGAAGTACCCTATAAAAAAATCAACGTAGGAATCTACGAAGGAACCTACGAAGGAACCTTCCTATGTAGGATCCTAGGTAGGTACGAGCATAGGAAAATGGCTTAGGAACCTGCATAGGTTCCTACGCAGGTTCCTATGAAGGTTCCTTCTCGTAGGTTCCTCCGTAGGTTCCTACATCGATTTTTATCATATGGCAGGCAGAATCTACATACGAATGATTGTAACTTTCGAGAACCGTTACATGTTAAATGATTGAATGTATGTCGACAGTATTTGAGAATCGTATTTAGTTCGCGCAGATTTGTCGCAACTCAAAATATGTTAATTTGTTGACTAAAATATTTTCCACCCTAAAACTGGGAGGGAAATAGCCAATTCCCTTCCACTTTTCAGATTAGGAAACTGTGTTTCCCGGGTACTTTTGAAAAATATACTCAACACTGCAGGAAAGGCTATTCCTGACTCGTTCTTTGTAACACCTATTTCCTGCCCCACTTGTGTAATATATTATAATGAAACCAGTTTGTATGTGATTTTGGTCTTCCTTAGATATAATCTTCCTAAGATCAAAATCTAATCCGAAACGGTCTGATTGAGATTTCTTTTTTTACTCGGAGAGAGTCTAGCAACAAGACTGCAAGAGGATGGTAAATATTCGCTCTGATAGGTAATCAGAGCGAAACTAACTTGACTCGTGATCATATTTCAGTCTGTATGAATATTATGTAAACAATTTCATTTCTGTTTCATTTGAAGTTTTATTTTATTCCGATGTTTAATTTACACAGGTAGAGAAACTCAGATTCTTGGTTTAGGTTCAATGTTTTCATGAATTTAACTTTTAGTTAAATTCATGAAAACACATAGTTCAGCTTTGGATGTGTTTTTAATTCAATATAGTATTTACCTGTGTGTAGAAAAAGCAAATGTCACCTAGTGGTAATGAAACAGAGATAGAAGTGGCTATGTGAAGTAGAGAATCTAGTTATCTAAACTAAAATGTGACGTTGTAGGGAATGTAATTGTCAGACATAGTCAATGAGGTTGCATTAACCAACCAGGTTGCATTGTTGAACGTTACCGCCCTGTTTCTGGAATACATGTGGTAATTTAAATGGAAAGGTCTAGACGAGATGTGCTTTTGGGGTGATGATTATTGGCACATGATAACACTGATGTCATGTACCTTCAATGACAGACATAAGGTCGTAGTGTAGTGCAGCTGACAACATGTTAGTGCTTTTTAGAGAATATGTCATACAGTTGAATAGATTTTTCAGTAAAAGCATTCCGCATTCAAAGTTTTTATTGCAAAATTGTTGTTTCTTATTTGTCTTTACTTCAAACCATTTATTATTATTTCACATGAATGAAAAAGCAAATATTTATCAAAATGTTATAAAATATGTATTCAATATTTTATAACATATAAAATATGTACTTAGCCATACTGTAATTGCCAAACTCTTTTCAACGATCAAAATTAATAATAAAGTAATACATTTTCAACCCAGCTTTACTCCAATCTCATTATTTATATTGAGTTTGCAAATATATTTCAGTCAATATTGAAATTAAAGAATACATTTTATGTTTACATTCAGTTGTATGTTATTCCCACGAACGAAATGGGTAACGATATTCTTACCGAATCTTTCTTACCAAAATGCATTTCTTCAAAATTTAGGACACCAAAATTCAAATTACATTATTTAGTGTCAATGGCAATGAGAAATCTTAAAGCCTTTCATTTTCCCGAATCTTTGAAACGTAACGTGAAAAAAAAAACACTTTCCCTCGCTTCTTACAAGCGTTTGTAACCGTGGTTAGATTTAAATGCCGTTTTTTATAGTAAGAGCTGTTGTTTTCGCCGAAACGATATTATCAGAATCATTCAACGGGTTTACGTGTTCGGAATGTAACAATTCCCTGTCGAATAAATTATTTTTCAGATTGCACGAGAGTTATCGGGGCTCAATCGAGCAGTCTGCAGTTATTACTGGGGATGGCGTACAAGGCGACCGTAACAGGTCTGCAGGGTGTTTTTGTGTGCGAAACTGCTTTATTCCAGGGAACCTCGGGTATTCTTTCGAGCTAACGGGTTGATTCTTACGAATCATGGGTGCTCTTCCGTGCTAACGCTCTGATTCTTCGAAATCACCGGCGCTTTCGCCTCACTTCCGGCTTTTGTCATTTTCAATTCACCGTTTAACCGATTACAGTTGTCGAACTCATTCTATCGATTAGAACCGTCGTTTACAATTAATGTTATCTTTTTTCTATATTCCCAGGTGACCAACATTCTTGGACTACTTATTATCCATTTAAAACATTTCTAAAAAGTGAAAAGATTTTCAATCAAATGGAATAACTTTTTCTTTATCTTACGCTGAAGTCATATTAATGGAATTTATATGTTTATTTGCAATTACTTTCGATGAAATAAAACATATTGTTAACAATACCGAAATTTTTTATCGACGTTTATACGGAGATTTTACTGGTAGGAAAAGTTTAGACTCTAACGGAGAAGTACAAAAAAAATAAGAGAATGAACGGGAAATAGGAGCAAAATTAAATCATCACACGAATTGCCTAAATTGATTGAATTTTTCGCTCTATTTTGCAGAAATGGTAATCATACGTTTATCAATCAACCTATTGATTTAAATATTGCAACATTTATCTCCATTAACCGTTGTGTTTTCCTGAATCAACGTTCTCGCATTGTTCAACTGACAAATACGTTAAAGTGATATTTGTTTTACTGTAATTCGCAGCAAACAAACGATTATTTCCCTGGTTTTATTTTCGTTTGATGGCTCCATATACCTTATCTTCGATAATGAATAAGTACCATTAAATTAAACACCACATATTCCCTTTATCAAAACGACCCCGTGTTAAACGATACATCAGTTTGCGCACTTAAAAATTTCATTAGCACATAAACTCTTATCGCTCTATTATTCCTCTTTTCACTCACTCGTTAAACAATGCAGTTATTCACCAAAAGTTAGTCACCTCTCGTAAACTCTAATCTCACAGACCACAGTAAAATCAGCCTTCGATTTAAAATTAATTAACACGACCCGAGCAAACTTATTATGTTTCCTCGAACCTAAACAGGTTAACCTTTTCATTTATTATCCTCATTCCAGAACAGTTTGGACCCCCATGTCAGATTTCCACCGTTTTACAACCCCCTAACATTTTATGTGTAATTGAGCCACAATAAATGTACGAAATTTCATATTCTGCGAAAAGGTGACTTTTTCGAGTCGGCGCCGGTGCCGCAAGATTGATGTATTTCGTCATATAAAGGAGTCTTTACATATTAAGGCTCATCTCCAAGTACGCATTTGCACGTTAAGAGTCGAATTTCGTCATGCGGAAAGACACGTAAAAGGAAACATTGGCGATATAAAGTGTTGCGCGAGAGGATTTTAGAGCGCAGTTCGTTGTGGTTGCGCTTTATTAAACCAGCCCGGCGAGCTTTTTATGAGAATCCGCGTGCATTTTAGATTCCGTTCGTGCGGCGGACGGGCGTCTTGAGTTAGATTCGCTGAATCTGATGGAATTCAGGAAAGTATGATACCCGAAACGGGCGACACTGCGCGCGGCGAATTTGTAGACGCGTGGCTTTGCATTTCCCGACCGAGAAACTTGCGATCGTTGTTTTTCTTTATCCCGGGCTAAATAAAATGCAATCGCAGCAAACTCGCGATATCCAACAATTTCGAACAAAAGGCTGATACGGTGGCGCGTTTAAATGATGGCGGATTAAACAATTTGTTTTGAATTTTGGGTTATTGTCGGGAGGATTAAAACGCAACGAATCAATTAATCAGTTGGGGTATTATGTGGCTCGGGGGAATGTGCAAATGTTCAATTTACCCGCGCCGAAAGTTAAAGTTTCGCGGATCAAAACTTACATTCGTACAATTCGCCCTCGTATTGTTCGGGAAAAAGTTTCGCGCGGTCAATTTCACGGAATTTTCGGTAATATGATTGATTTTTGAATAAAGTTTGCGGCAAAGTGTCGGAGCTTAGGTGGAATAGTGAGTTTGCCGCGATCCCTGCGACTGAAAGGAAAAAGGGTCGCGAAAATGAACACATTCAAGGATCGCAACCAAATGGAATATTGTACGGCACGTTTTGATGAAAAATGTCATCGCACTTAATTAATGTCGCTTAAATGATCACACCATTACACGATTATACCAAAAATGTATATTCTTTCACAATTTTTAATATTTTTACTTTAAATGATGCGCCTATGAAAAATCAAATTCTAACGATTATTAGGTGTAGATTTTTCAAGATATCCATTTTCAAAGAAACTGTGAAGCAGAAGTTTCAATTACTTCTGATAATTTTAACGCATATTTGATTTTTCAGTAGTGTATCCCCTTCATTGTCCTACTCTGAATTCGCAAGCCATTACTATTCCATGGAAAATCTCACATCGACAGCGACAATGTGACATTATTTGCTTTGGAATCCGTTTTAAGCCAATGAAAAACTAATATTGTCAACGCGGCGAGCCAATGATCCAAAACCAAATACGATTGTTTTAGCTGCGTGGATGGCGTTTTTGCGCGACTCGAGCGACGCAATTAAATACGATCAATCGTCTCAATATCGACACCCAACAATTCTCAATTACAGCGTGAAAATAGTCTGCCGGTGTCTTATCGCTAATTACACGGCGACAAAATGAAGCGATACTTTTTAATTAGAACCAATCGAATTTAATTCTAGCCTTCCGCGGCAAATAGAAAACACAGAATGCTCATTTATGTCGAGCCGCGGTTGTCACGCTAATTAAAGTTCCGTCGTCGCTTAACATTTATTTAAATTTAAACGGCCAATCAATCAACGCGATACGCGTCGACAATAAAGTGCTCGCGCGATCATCATTTCACGGGAATAATCCTTCTTGACTAACGCAGTTCTTCGCATAGAGCAATGATGGACGTCGCGCGTTAATGTCACCGAACGAAAACGGCCATTAAATTGCGTTTTCACCGTGACAACTACGCCGTTGTTTCAATGATAATGGCCGTTTCAATCGCTGAAACGCTACGCCCGAGCACAAAAGATTACTTTTCGCGCGAGGATAATTCCCCCTCTAATCGTTCGGCGCTACGGCTTTGACAGGTAAACTACAATTTGCTATTAATATGGTAATTTGTAGGAGCTCTCAGTCGATGTTTACCCATGGGCGTTTAACGGTATCACAAAGTGAACGCCGTTCTTTCGCCATGGAAGAAGCCGAATTTCGCTCAAACAAATTGCTTTATAAATTCAATTAAAGTGCTTCAGCCTGATAAATCGCAAGTAACAATTTATATTGCATTTTAGTGGGGTATTAGATTCATTTTGGCATTTCACTAGAAGTTTGGTAGAAATGGATTAAAGAAATAAAGCTGAAGTGTAATCGTGTGAATTTGGAAAAATACCTTATTTTCGTCGTAACACTTTGATCTTGCACTTGAAAAACGATCGTATGCATTGGAGTAATTCAAAGTTCGAAATGAGACATGGTTAAAGTACTTTTCGAATAAAAAAGGAGTTCTGAAAGAGACCGTTCTGATCAGATTGTGATTACTATAATATCGGAAAATGATAAAATTTAAATATAAAACGGTCTTATTTAGATGTTTTTCAGGTTACATGTAAACTGAACTAAGAAAAAAATGTAAAGGAAACTTGCTTTGACTTCTTCGTTGACTTCACCATCCTTTTCAAAATTTGACCTGTTCAAATTTTGCCAAGTTCAATCGTATCTTCAAAATTACCTCATTGTGCAACCTTAACCAATGTTTGCAGTCCTATTTCTCTGCTAAATTTGATTGTTCTCTATCCTGAATTTACATCTTCACTCAGCGGAACTGTCTATCCCCCGAATAATTCGCGCTCACATTATTTTCCCTTAAAGAATTCGCGACGAGTTACAAATTGGCGACGAAACGCATTTGCAACCGCAGTTGTTACGGAGTGGTGTAAAGCCTTACTTTGCCACATTCGTAGCGCCGACGACAATCTAATCCCCTGATATATGCCTAATGCAACTGCGGCCCTGCGTCCGAAATAATGGACCATTGTTTACGAAATATCAAAGGTAATTGAGGAAGCCATTCGTTCGTTGTAGTGGCTGTCGCTTAAAGTATCGCAGCTCATTTTTCGCGATTCTTATCTAAATTGAATTTCAAATGAAAGGACCCTGACTCGATACCCCGGTGAAATATTAAGCGCCGAGGCGGCGAAAGAGCACACCGTCGTTTGTTTTGCGCGACGAAATTAACCGTGCCGATGCGACGCCAACTTATTGCACGACGCGCAAAACGGCGTCGAGTGTGTAAAGCATTTTGTCAGCGCGTACATTGACCAATATTCCTTGCCGCGCGCCGCTCCCGGCAGACTTTAAGGGATTTCGTGAAATCTGCATGTATCGCGTACAATGGCCGCTGCGGTGGCGTAATTGCCCGGAAGTGGGCGCGGCATTGTGCTAATCTTTACGGAAAAATTCGTTCGGGCTGCGAGACTGGGCGGTCAAAAGCTTTCTGGTCAATTAGCGAAGAAGCGGGGTAAATTAGTCATATTGAAGCGAGGCAGATGCTGGAGGCTGCGAATGAAAATTTTAGTTATGACTTCAGGATTTAACGCTGCAAATAAAAAATGGGCAGATGCAAATAAAAAAATTGTAGTTGGAAAAAGTAAACTGAAATCTTTTGGACAAAATTAACAGGTTTAAAAACACCACTTGGGTAAAAAATGCCAAATCTTGATCAACATTTGATCATCCCGGCTTCAATCCTGTGTTCATCTAAATCTGATCCTGATTAGATGAAATTACGTTTTAAGATTAAATTTCGATTTGATTAAACCACGATTAGTTCACGATCAACACTTAAACGAAAATGGTCTCATTTTCAATTATCGATCAGGATTTGACAAAATTTTTTACTTGGGACCACTATTTTGAGACGTAACGAAATGCATAAGTACATAAGAAGTACGTATTTACATAAGTAAAATTCGATTATAGCAGAAGGAAAATTAGGTAGGTATTTCAACTTCAATTTGATAATAGCGAATCAATAACCACGGCTCGGGAATAGGATGTCTGACACATCGGATAAGACTGAAAGACACTGTGTGGACGTCAAACTTTTTTTTCAGTATTTCATGGTTTTTCAGTGATAGTTTTCAACGATGATAAAAATAGTCATTGCGACTTTTATCGTCGCAATGGCGGATTGTCGGAAATGCCTCCGTATGTTAATTTTGTTATCGCGGTACACAAACCACATTGGTGTTTTCTCTGTTAACACATATTTCCTAGCTTTTATAATTATGTACTTTTATATATTACGGATGCCGTCCGTTTACTTCTCTGAACAGATATCATTAGACTGAAACTCGGTCTTATAAACTTATTGTTCTTATAAAGTTCCTTCGTTTAAACTTTTTTAATATTTCTATCTTCCAATAAATTAATTGTTCTCCAGTCGTAAAACTCGAGGCATTGTCAACGGAAAAAACCCTCTCAAATGTATACTTTGCCTCAAACTATTATAATCTTATTCATGTACTGTAAAACCTAATTTCTCATTCAGTTAGTTTTTGTCCATTATTTATAAATGACAGATTCATAACTTTACTCAACGTATTCGTGTAATAAATAACGCTGAAGTCACCAAAAATTTTTCCAATAAATATATGTTAAAAATACTTCAAACCTTTTTTTTTCAAAACCTCGCATAAAAAAGAAAAAAAGCTACATTATTTCGAACTTCAAAATTCTTCAGAATACAAACTCTAATTCCATTAGGAGTTATGCCAATAATCTCCGCGTAGTATATTTAATTAAAATATCGCCTACTAATATTTATTAATAACATAAAAGGGGAAAACAGTAATCAGTGGAACGTGAATAAAATTGATTAATAGTTACTTATATATTTACGTGAACATTTAAATAATTTGATTTAATAATTTAATTTATATGAATTGAGGTTTATTTGACATTCATTTAATGTACGAAGAGAAATATAGTCTCGGTATTCATATTAAAATCTACCACAACATAATTTGCATATATAATTGTGTTTTAATACATAATATAGTTCCTTATATTATATTTGTGCTAACATAGTATATAAGGAATTGTGTTAGATTTGCTCAAAGATATACTCAAAAAAACATTTGTGAAAACTTTTAGAAAATCTTACGTATTACGAGTTATACGGAAAAGGAATAAAAGGAATCGCTTTTCGTTCCAAAATTCAATTATTTGAATTCAAAATAGTATTAATTTTGCCTTCCTATTGCCACCCTGTTACCATTTCGTTGCCAGACTGCGAGTCAGGCAATATTATGGCAATAGTATGGCAACGAAATGGCAACAGACTGGCTCGCGATAATGAGCCAGCCTGTTGCCAAATTATTACCATAGTACGGCAAACTGTTGCCATACTACGCCATACTATTGCTATCCTACGCCATATTGTTGCCAGATTTTCTATTTTACTAGGGCTGTTTCTTTCCAAAGAGTAAAAATGAAAATCTACTACAATTACATTTGACAGATAAATAATATTTTCTCAACCTAAAGGTTTGTCAGACATGCTTTACTTGAGAGATTTTAGATCCGCAGTTTAAAAACAGTAGAAAACCCTAAAAATAAAATAATTAAAAATCCACGAAATCGTTTCAGGCCTTCACATAACCCAACATCTACAATTAAAGAATCTTCCCGCAAAACTTGTCATCCTCCAACTTTTTCGATGGGACACGCTAACGAGCGACGAACATTAGGCGCTGGTTCCGAGGTCTTTGACTACACGTCGCGCTACATTTTTGCTCGTTTCAAATTTGCCGCGTTTTGTCGCCCGGCGTACACTTTCGCGGACGCCGCACGAGTACCGGATTAGTCGACGGCGCACGTCGCGGCAAGTGCACTTTTTGCGCCGGACAATTTAAAGTTGATTTGGTTCGTGCCATTCATTATGCTGCGGCGCTTGTTTTTCCGTCGGTCGACTTTTTCTCTGCACCCAATGTTTCAGAAATTACGTTGTTATTAAGTGGATTAATTGTACGTCCGTCTGTTTGACGAACAAAAATATAAATGCCCTTTTTGCGGGTCACTGACAAACCGTAATAAGTATTATACAAGCCGCTCGAAAAAATTCCGACCGCTTTTTGCAATTACGTTAATGTCCTCGCTCATAAAACACCGTACGGTATCGCATTCTCGACGTTTCATCGGAATGTCTCAACAAAAATAGTCGACAAACATTGACGGGTCCTCGAAATTTCGGAAGATCGCGTCATTGGTTGAGGTAGACAGTCGCGCATCGGCGTTTTTGTTCGAAAAACTTTTGATCGACATATAAGTTGGACGGAATTTCGGTAATGATGACGCGTGCAGCGCTGTCGCAGATTTTGTTCAAACTGGTTTCGCGCGTTCGTGATAAACGGTAATAAAATAGTTTCTCTAGTAAAAATTGTGATGTACATGCCACATCACAAGCAGACATGTGGTTTGTGTCAGGAATCGAAATGGCAAACATGATCACAGGATTCATGATAAGAACCATATAAGGACTCCATGAGATGTTCTTATGAGGCATTGAATCGAATGTAACGCCAGGCATTGGTGTGGTCCTGTTGTGGTAGCCACATCAGGGCCTCATCAAGTAAACCGTTGATGACATGATCAGGCAATTCTGGTGTGGTTATGATATGGTTATGATAAACTAACCATGGCCTTATCAGATTTTGATCAAGAAACCTAATAAGTCATGATAAGGTCAACTTTATCAGGGCCTCATCAGGTTATGTCAAGGCAAACCACATCATAATATGGTAATATGATAGATGTATCACATCGTCTATCGAGCATCGAGCATAGAGGGTCCCATTCTCGTCAAAGTTATGGTACACTTTTCGTGTCATAATCAAAATTATGGCACATTAGAGCTTGATCCGGATTCCTAATCTTATCCATATCGATTCTAACCATCAGGACCTTAAAGGGCATCTTCGTCACGCTCTTATTTCAGTATCACTGACATTTTTACTAGGGATTTCGTACCAAAGACACAAAATAAGTTTTTCATCTATGGTGTGAACGATTTGTTGTATCTTACTTGCACAAAAAATAAACTTTTGAATGTCTGTATTGACGGAGCAAAAGTTCATTCTCCGCCTGAAGACGAAAAAGAACCAATTGCGCTCGATATATAAGCACGAAAAAAACATTTTTTGTGCACGCGGCGGATCATGTAATTGCGTTCGCATTTTTCGCCGAGTCGTGTGTGCATTTTCACGCTGCGTCAAGATCGACTCAAAAGTGCAACTAAATCTGACATATTGCCCTCATCCATCATGCAAAATGCGATTTCGCGAGTCTGCGCTCCCTTTGCATAAGATAGCGTATTTTGATATCTAAATGCGACGTCAAAGTACACGTTGTAAAAGTCATAATCTCTTGTCGAATAATCAGTTAAATGCATCATTAACATTTTAACGAGCGCGACTGAAACGTGGCGACCCTTTGGCGTGTCTTCGTCGAATAGTTTTCCTTCACTTAAATACGCGACAAATTGAGTAACGCGAAATTCGTCCAGGCAAATGAATTAGAATTTGCAAAAATAACACGCTTTTTCTGAGTTGATGGAAAACAATACTGACACAGCGCGGCAGCTGGACAAACGATATTTCTACATTGTGTCACACGTCCGCCTCGTATGGCAGAGTAATCGAAATAAAGTCGAGACGAAAGTATTTATTATGTCGTCACAAACGATATGATGGATGCGAAATTTTAAATTGATAAACGATTTTCCGTGATGATTTCATGTGCTTTGCAAACTTATTTTTTCCGATTGCGTTTCAGCAAACGACGCGATTAAACCTGGAATATGTCTTTCATAAAGGTAAATATATGAGCGTAGTAATTTCAAGTTAGCCCAATAACTTTGTCGGCGATAAGCCGAATAAATTTAAATAATCATAAAATAATACACATGTTGCGGCTTCGTTCGTGCTGCCTTCGTGGGGTAAAGAAAAATTGCGTCTAACTTCGTATTCTCCCTTGCGACAACATGCAATATTACAATCAAGTTTGCTATCGTAATGAGTCGATGCAAAAAATCGTCACGTCACGGGATTCTTTGAATATGGAAAGAAATGTTGCGTATAAAATATCGAATTCATCGGTTGCCGCGATTTATTGGATTTGGGTTGAGGTAAGTGTAAAGGCGACGAAAGTTTTTATTTTCGCGTCAACGTAACTTGAAACCACAACTAAAACACAGATCCTCTTTTAAATTAAACGCTTATTGCATTAAACTTGAAGTCGAAAACCCCGTTTCCGGAGCCTTTGCCGGCCGTGATTACTTTGTTCAAAAATTGTTCTCAGTACACCCTCTTATCGTGATTTTAATTGCTTTTTGACACGTTCATTTGCAAAGTTTAGCCGCGTTGGCGGGAGAGAAAGTTTGCGCCATTAAAACATTCGAATCGGGTTTTATGTGTCGACGAAAAAATGGTTGACTGAAAGTGAGCGGCCGAATGTTCATGTAAAATGAATTAACAAACTTGCGCGAATAGGAGGACGAATTTTCGGCAACAGCTTGCCTGTTAACAAAATAGTCTGACCGTTTTTACTGGATTGTTGCCGTACTAATTACAAGACTAATGTTGCATGTGCAAAAAAGGAGAACATGTGTTGTTCAGTTTATAACTCTGCCGTGATTCCCCAAAAATACGTCAAAGCGAGCGTTCAGTGAAAACATGGGAGAGCAAAAACACTTTGAAATCGCCGGCGCAAACAGCAAGAAAGACATTTGAAATCAGTAAAAGAATGTGAAATTCCAAAGGGTTATTCGTTATACTTAATACGTTACATTACGATATTTGTTTAAATTCGTTGAAAGTGTAATAATATAATGAAATTCAAACTTATCGATGTCTGATAATTTAAAAATTCATGTGTCGTAAGACAATCAATATTTCAGAGGATAATTTTGAAGTTATTAGTAAACTCTGTGACCCAATAAGATTTAAAAAATATCCTCCACATAAAAATGATCGACCTATCTGACATGTATAAATGAACTCTAAGTGGGTTAAAGAATTTCGAACGAAACGAATGTTAACTGTATTTTAAAAATTGATTTCCAATACACGAAACGGAACACAAATTCTAAAAAAGAAATGGTGTCATCGCCAGAATATTTCTTTTTCATTTATACAAAAATAGTATTCCAAAAACAACATTACTGATTACAATTTTTTGTTTATAACGTTATTTACCAAATATTCAAAAAAATATGTAAAAAGTTTACACTTTTTACATATTTTTTCATATTTCGTTTAAACAACTCAACTTGAAGGTTAACCACCTGTTAAATCTACTTGGAGATAGGACATGTATGTGTAGAATTATTTTACAAATTAAAAATAAAAAAAAAGCAAATCTGGCATTAATTTTCTGGCAATATCCCCTTTTGCAGTAGTGCTTCGCATGTTGTAATTTTTTCATTTGAAGCGCCTTGGTGGGCGTCGACTAACATTTGAATATATTGTGCTAGCAGGCTATAAGGGGTTACAGGCGCTATCTGAATGCGTTAAAATCTGCAACAAATTAATGTTTTCTCGATAGTGGCCCGAAGTCCTGAACGGAAAAATGGGTTCCGTCGTGCGCAGCGGCCGAAAGCCCAAAACAAAGCTGCTTTCGCGGAACCGTGCCGATAGCTTAGCGCACATAATTAGCAGCCTTGATTAATGTGAAAACGCAGCGAAACCGTAACGGTACAAACCGGCATCGCATTTCAACGCCGGGACCCACACATGAACACACTCCAACACACAATCCTGCGAGTAAGCGTCGGTAAGCTCAACGCGTCTGTTCAATTGTTCGTTCTGGTCCGGTATTCTGTAACACCTGCACATACACGTATAGACATATTAGTGTATCCAGAGATATGCAGAGATACATTTGGTAACCATAAAATATAGTCAGAATAACTATAATTATATGTATTTTTACTATAAACATTAGTTGTGAATCAAAGGCGGGAAGATAGTAATTTCTTCCCTGATACACACTGTGCTTTTGCATACTACATGTACGGAAAGTGAGTACTTTCCGTACATGAATGTGACACAAAGAATATTTTTTCTTATCTGCATAAAAATAAATTTTTTAGTATCTGCATGCAGGGAGCGAAATTGTTCATTTTTCACCGAGCTGGCGGAAAATTGAGCATGTAGAAACGTGGCCTTCGGGCGCAAAATGAAATTTCGCTCCCTAGGATCTTTTTACCGCCCGTCAAATAGACAAGAAAAACGTTTTTTGCAAATTGGACAAAATATGGTTACAACCATTTTTTCCTGGTTGTAATGACTAATTCAATTTTCCATAGTGTGCATGCGTCTCTGTATGCACTCGCGCTGCGCATTGCTCACTTGGCCGAATGGATCAAGATCTCGTCCTAGTGGAACGAGCAAAACACTAACACACGTGCCAACTCGTCGGTCGGGTAATTGCCGAAATTAATTATGTGCTGTAAGATGAAATTCCGCGAGCGTCACGCTGGTCAGCATTGTCTTTGGACGGCCTTTGTCTTGCGGACCAAGCGCCCCCGCCGAATAATTTCAGCACTGCTCCCACGGCGTTTGTGCACTCGATATTAAGGCATGTTGGCGCTGCAGATATTTGTCAATTAGTGTCAGTGGTACGCTGTCAGGTCGCGATCCGAGTTTGGGGAAATGTCGGGGCCAGAGGGCGCTGCAATGTATTGGCACGGTGCGGTCGCAAGTTGTAAATGTGACTGTAACTACGTTGCTTGGATTGAGTTGGGCAGAAGAATGCGGATACGCGGCTGTGGGATCACGCTTTGGTTGGCCTGAATGGTGGTATTAGGGACAGTTTGCGCGGGCGGCGGGCGCAGTTGAGATTGTTTTGTTGTTACTTTAATTAACTTCGAATGTCGTTTAAGAGTTGCAGTACTCGGTTTTCAAATGGTCGGAGAGTATTCGGAAATATTCGCTGAAAAAAGGAAAAACAGGGTATAAGACATCACTAAGACAATTTTTAAGATAAAAAAGGTTTTATGTGATTATATATATGCATATAATAATCATATATTATGTACATGTATCTATATTGTTTATTTCCTGGAATGGAAATCAACATGACACGAAGAACCCTCAGGTCTTTATCCACACTAGACAAGTATGTAGATTTTCTGAAGAGAGCAAACTCATGGCAGAATATAAATTAAATTAATGACACTATAAACTCATTTGTAATTTGCTAAATTGGTCAAAAAATTATTTTCACTTGTATCCATATTTCTTTTAGGGTTACACATATATTAAACTTTTTCATCTGTTGTCATGATAATGAATATTTTTTCAAACAATCAACAATTTTGTTAAAAATGGTACGATACGTCACGATTGCCATATAAGGTAGTAAAATTTAAACCAACATAAAAATCCTTCATTTTTTCGTACCACTCATGAACGATTATGACCATTTAAACGATCTGTCATGGTGTTTAGGAGAATCAATTGGTGAATTAAAGAAATAAACAGGATATGTAAAATAAATGCAGAATAATTCATCAAGCTGCTTTCGTGTTTCCATCACGTTAAAAATGTATGGATATTTATCTGAACATCATGAATTAGCGATTAAATACTCACGATCGGTTCATTAAAAATACATATCCTGATACGTAGGCTGGTTAGAAATGTTCACTTATATAAATGACATTTCAAAAAAAGAATGCAATCACAAAAATTATGAAAATCGTGCATACTTTAATGATTACGTTTTGTTTCCATTCATTATATTTGATAACAAAATTAATGCAATTTATGGCGATTTATAACAACTTGGACACTGTGAGCCAACATAAGGTTCGTGAAAATAATACAAAAAAATGTATTGTCAGCGTATTGCGAGCTCTTTCATTTTATTTTTGATTTCGTGTCTTCAGATATATGGTCTATAAAAAATGCTATGACCACGGCACAAGTGTGATGTGGGTATCGGCAGGTATAAACAAGAAAATTCCGTTTTATACCGTTTTTCAAGTACCCTAAGCGAAAAAAATCACTTCACTTAAATGTTGTGACAGTAATAGAATAAAAAAGTCAGCAAATAAGTCCGTAATAAAGATTGGAAAGAATAAAATAAAATTTAACAATGTTAACTTACAACTTTAAATTTCAGTTAATATTATAACTATTGCTATAATTATTACTCAAATAATTGCCAGTGCTGTATAAACATGTGAAACACGAATTCTGTTTTTAGATAGAAACTTTTTACGTGGCAAAAGTGATGCTTCATACGTAGATGTCGATTTTTGTGATAGGATGTAGTATTAGATAGACGAAAAAGCGTATGAAATAATAGACATTAATTGTCTAGCTTTTTTCACTGTTTCATGTTAAAATTCAGACAACTACAATGAATTCCATGTATTATTCGAATTTTTTATATCCAGAAAAAACAAATTATTCGTTCGAAATAAAAAAAGAATTCGTTTTCGTTTACGCATTGAGTTGTAAATTCAATGGATTTCTATTCGATAGTCACGAAGAACATACTCATGTTATCGATTTTTGCTTTTATTATTGTTTATTATACGCTTACAAATCCATTTAGGTTTGCTGTCATCTAATTTTTCGTTGCATGAAATTGTATCCGTACAAATTAATATATATGAAAATCGAACTGCTTATTACTCTCTAACCGTTGATTCATAATCTAACTTTCATCCAGGCATTTAAAAATCTGCGAATTGAATAATAGTGGAAGAAATTAAAACTTCCGACATACTTTAAATATCGAGAAATACGTTATTAAAAGTTTAATGAAGTCAGTGTACTCCTTGAAATATTCTTTAAAATTCAAGTCCAGAACTAACATACTATCAAGAACCCTGTTTATTTACAGTTGATTAGTGCAATCTTACAAGCATTGTTTTAACTTCCAAGAAATCCAGTTAACTTTTATTACGTGTTTTAGCTGTGCGCATTTCGATTCAGTGATGTTATTAATTCATTACTAAACATAATAATGTTTCGCATAATTTTTCTACACATTTTTAGAATCAAATGTACTTTGCGAAACGATTCCAAATAAAAAATTGTTTTAACTGCTCTCAGATTGGTAACTGTGTAGTAATACATACACCAGGAAAAACATATTTGAATTGCATGGAAGAAGTTAAAAAGTTGAGCCGGTGGAAATGCACTTTTTCCAGCGATAACATTTGCAGTAGACAAGAAAATGCTTGAAACAAGTAGCCAACGGCCTTTTACGTTAGACAAGGCAATTACGCGATTTATACAGTCGAGATAACACGACTGTATAAAAAGTTAATAGAATATACAAATTAGTGCATAATAAATTTGATTCCGGCGCCGTATGTATGCAAAAGTACGGGCGCCAGGCAGATTGCGCGGATCGAATTTTCTTGTATCGCGGGGCGAGACGTACGACACTCGGAACGGCGCTGCTGGCCTTTTTTCGGGAAATTCGACCGTCACTAATTCGATTTCGATAATATATGGAGCCCGGGAGTGGTGGCAAGTTTCGCAGCCTGCTAACTCGTAAATTGCATGAAAATTGTGAGACGCGGGGTGGTGTGTTCGGTCGAAAACTCAATTGTAAGTTGGTGACGAAAACCAGCCACGTGCTTTCTTTTCGACGCTCGAAGAAATAGCGCTTGTAAAAAAGGGCGCGAAACTTTGTATTCGCGAGTCAGACGACGTTACGTGCGTGCAATAATAGTTCGCGGTTCACTTTTCAGATTTTTTTTCTTGTCGTTATCAGTAGATACCAAAGTTACGGTTCATATTAACAATGCATCTTAACAAACACCTTTACAAACATTAACAATTGCACCTTAACAAAGGTGCAATTGTTAATAAGTGTCAATAAAACTGACCCAATTCTTTATTATCACATGAACTAAGCACATGAAAGCTCGTTAAGCATATAAATAAAACAATTAACATTAAAGTTTTCTTGTAAACAATTAAAAAATTGTCGAAAATCGTTGAAATATGTCAACCATATACGATCCATAAGTGATCCATATCCGATCCATTTCAGATCAATTTTAGATCCATTTCAGATCTATTTCAGATTCATATCAGAACCATATATGATATTTATGTAACCCTTATACACGCTACAGACTTCATTACACTTACACCTCAAGATTTTTGTCAAATGAAGAATATTAATCATCAGAATGATACTTTATTTTAATCAAGAACCAACGGACAAAATAACTAAACCATTTTGTTCTTGGATACTCTCAACTCATTCTTGTTGACGGGCAGTCTCGTCATTTCGATCGACTGAATCAATATTTTTCATTATATTACGTTCGTCCGAAATGATACTGTGTAATGATAAAAAAGACGATCTGCGAGTTGACGTAGAAATGGAAAAGTTGGAAGACGGTCATAAATGGAGTGTGGAACGTGGGACAAGCGGAGAGTTTGGCGAGGCTGCGAGCGTACGAATGGAAGTCGTTGCAATAAGACAAACGTCCCTCTCGCGCGGAGACGAGGAACTTGGCACTCTCAGGGCAAATTAAAATATGCATGGCCGTTGAATATTTTTAGCCGATACGCGCCGCTGAATCTGAAATAAGAACAAAATTCGTGCGCGATGGGAAAGAACAAAAGAGGGATATTACAGTTCGACTACCTTCTAATTCGAATCAATTATTCAGAAATGTATAATTCGGCGCTCGACGAAGATTATGACCGAGCGTCGTGATAATTTAGAGATATTCGTCCTAAGAAGTCTAATGCAATTAAACGTGTCACTTTGATTCTCTCAAATTTATACAGCATCAGCAGTTATACGCAACTATTTGCGACTGGCTATTTTCGGGGTCATCATTGCGTGAATTTATCAATTTTGTTATCTGTGAAACATTTTCTCAAAGATTACATTTCAATTCGCATCCGGTCGAGGCGATTTAATTGAACTGAAGTTGAATTTGGTGAGTGTTAGCCTTTCATAATGGATTTCGACTTTTTTATGTAATAAATTTTCATTCGGTTTCGGGAACAAATAAATGCAAACATTGTTCGTTTGATAACAAATAACGCGTCGTAAAAGTTCTAAAGACATTTGCATAACGGCGCCACGAAAATGCTGTGTGAACAATTTATTTATAAGTTCAACACTAACAAAGTTTCGTTAATATTGATTCCATTTAAAGTTGTTCCATTGAAGTAGCTAATGAATTCATGTGACGTGCAGGCCTTATTGCAAGCTCAAGTCACTTATGACATTACATATTATACATCGAATTTTAATTTCAAACTTTCCAATAAGAGCCGATGAGATTTTTCATTAAAAGTCCGAAGATTCGTTCACCTTCTATCGATAAGAACTCTTACCATTCGCGAGAAAAAAAGGACTCTCGCCTTTTTTTACTGCATCCCCCATTTTTATAGTACGGCGGATAAAAACGTTCTAATGTATTGTACAAGAAACCATTTCATATTTTTAATCAAAATTTATAGCTCTTTCATTTTATTACAAAAGACGCGGATCGCAAGCTAAAACAGAAGCATTTCTATTGAAAAATACGTGCGTTACAATGAGCGTTCCTTACAATTGCTGCCTTTAAAAGAGAAATTGTATTTCGCCGCTCATTTCGTCGAAACGAACTATCCTTCTCGAATCCGCTTAGTTTGATACGCGGACGAAATGGAACGCAGCGACACGCTTTTTGTTGGTAGGTTTATTTAAAAAGGGCAAACTGCGGTTTGACCACAGGTATAAAAATGATGCGATCGGACGTACATACGAGCACCGTAGATACAGTTGCTCACGATACGCTGAGCCGCAACAACATGATACGCAAATGACTACATTACAAAGAAACTGCCAACAAACGCGACTTCAGTAACCAGCCCGTGTTTCGAATATTGAACATTTCATCCACGAGTCGCCGACTCCATCCCGTTGTTTCCGAGTCGCCTTTTTGTGGCGCATTCAATCCGAAATACGTTCCATTTTTTCCTCCCCAAACATCTTTGTTCTACTCCTAGAAGTCAGATGCTTTTTTAATGAAACCAACATCGACAAGCAGATTAGCGTGGTTTCCAATATTCGCAGCTATTTGGGTCCGCATTTGAACGTCCGACTATTCTGATGACCGGAAATGTATCTAACACAATCCATTTTGATTCATTTCATTTGTATGGAAGCTCCGAGTGATTTGAATTCTCCAGCCCTCTAAATAAACCGCCGATAGTGAGAAATTATATTGCAGTGACAAATTCTAGCTGAAAAAAACTAAATAACATACCACACGGACCGCAGAATGGTTCCATGCGGAAAACTTCCCTGACTCGTAGTCTGGCAGCGAGATGGTAGCGGTATGGCATGAGTATGGCAACAGTATGGCTCGCGATTATGATCCAGACTTCTATTTTTCTGCGCATTAATTAACATTGCATGTGCAGTTTGGGATATATAGATCCCATGTGGAATTCCATTGGGATACCACTTTTTTTAATTCCATTGGTATATCACCTTTTGTAGAATTCGACTGAGATACCATTTTTTGTCATTGTGATACCACACGTGCTGTGTAATACCAACTAATCTAGCCTTCCACGAGAAACACTGTATGAAGTTTTATTTGGTACCTCATAGGAGATACTGTATGAAGTTTTATGTGGTAACCCATAGTAGACACTGTATGAAGTTTTTGAGTAGATTGCATAAGGGATTCCATGTGCTGGTATCCCATGTGCAATCACATGCGTTTTTTCCCGTAGAGCAGGGTTACGATAAATCAATCTCAGACGCGCTTTTTTGTCGGACAATATACGTTTTGATATATGAACAATCGGGTCGAAGAGTGCTCACTTTTTCCAGGCAGGAACGAACAACTGTTCGTCGTTGAAAATTTCGTGATGGCGTAAAACAGGACGCGGAAGAATTAGCAGCAAAAGAAGCGCGCGGTGTACGTGGTCGGGGAAAAAGTGCGGAAAAAGGAGTCAGTTCGGATGCCGGCATCGAGATCGATAGGATTGTCTTGCGGTACAATAGAAAGTTGTAGGATGATGCGTTCGACCATATGAGGATATTGCGGAATGGTCTCGGAAGAAGGTCCACGCATTAGGGCAAAGAAGCATTTGCCCGATGAACGGGAGAAATTGAGAAAGAAGAGTAATGGCCTCGGCGAAGAAACGTTGCTGTTTTATACTCTGCGCGGCAATGATCAGCGAAGATTCGAGGAATCTTGGCTTTTGGCTTTCCAAAAAGCGAGCCGTTCTATTAGCGTCCGCGTTGCAGAAGTCTTTTAGCTCGGGATGTTTACGTTTCGACGTTTTTTCGGCCATTCCACGGCTTATAAGAATTTCGTTGAAAAGATGTTGTCCTTTAGTTTTGAGAAGGCGAATTTCTTATAGAGTTGAAATAATCGACGGAATTGTGGTTTTCAATCTTTAACCATTCAATTTTCGCTTAAAGATGTAAGCTTTTGAAAGTACGAACTATTAGAATTGACGAAGTTTTAAAGTTATTGAAGATCAGAGTTTCTATTTATGCAAGCTCGTGTTATTTTAATATTTGTATACGTCTGCGCATTGAAAACTTTAACCCATTGCGATCTTTGAAAACATCGGAATTTCAATACTTTTTATTTTTAATGCCACATAAAAATACCAGTTACAGATTTAAAATGGTTAGAGTCATACATAAATGGTATTTCATAATAAAATATTTCATGTTGATTTTTGAAAAAAGTGCTTCCGTTCGTTTTATAAAGCATATTTGGAAATAGAGTGCGCAAAAAACATTTGAATTCGATTTTTGTTAATTCAATTTTTTCGTGTTTCAGTCCGTTTACAATTTGGCAAAATGTTTGAACTACGCAAAAACGAAAAAGCGAAACGCTATAATTGCAATATTTGTATTTTGTTAGGAAACATACAGCGAAGTGGTCCAATCTTTGAAATTCTGCCAAATAAAGCAGTTCTGATATTTCTTCTCTACCTATTGTGTTACAGGCAGATGAAATAAATTTTCGTCATTGATAGAAATTACAAATTTCATGATTTTAAACGGTTCGCAGTCCCGTTTTTAATTATACGATATTCAATTTTATATTATAGACATTTTAATGTGTGTAAAATGAGCGAGACGAAGTTTTATTCAGTCCTCCTCTAGCAGAAAATGTGATGTGGCAACAACATCAGACATCAGAGCCTTATCAGGATTTGATGTGGCAAACATCATAAGAGGATTCCTGATGAAAACCATATAAGGTTCCAGAGAGATATCCTGATAAGGCATTGAGTCGGATGTAACGGTTGGCATCGGTAAGGTCCTGATATGGCACGCCTCTTAAGTAGCATGCCGCATCAGGGTCTCATCAGGAAAACCGATCATTCCCTGATCAGGAAATTTTTTAGTGGTTATGATGTGGCAACCTTATCATGGCCTTATCAGGTTTTGATCAGGAAACCACATCATTTGATACAGCTAACCTTATCAGGTCCTGATCAGATTATGATAAGGCAAGCCACATCATCTTGAGGTAATATGATAGGCATATCGCGATGACTCATGTATAAAATGTTCCAACAGCTCGGGGACAAGTCAGTCAAACTTCAAACTGAGCATCGAGAGTTCAATTCTCGTCTCAGCCATTGCATTTTTTCGGCACATTGGAAGCCTGATCAGGTTTCCATATTATATCCACATCGATTCCGTTACATTAGTATGAGGGTCTGATGTGAATCCCTGATAAGTTTCTGATCAGGTGCTATGACATCCTGATAAGGCCCTTATCTCAGCACCGTTACAATTTTTACTAGAGTCAATTTCCATTGACACACATCACTCTCGCATTAGTCTCTGTAGCTGAAGTAGAAGCCTTATCAAAATTACACCAATTCGGCGAATCGGGCTTTTATAGGCGTAAAAATTAGTGCATAATTGCCAGGCCTTAATGGCTGCAATTGTCCATGTGTCGTGCAACGAAATCACTCGACGACGATTCTTATCGATGTTCCGAAAGTATTAAAAACACTGAACGTACACCGCCAATGCGCTGATCTCTCCACTTCGAGTTAGAGAGAAAGGCGAAACGCCGTTTAACGTTTAATTTTACCACTTAGAGGCACTCGGTATCTCGTTTCAGCCATTACTTATATCGTCCGAGTGAAAATGCTTGTGCCATTAAATCACGTCACAAATGAACCACAATGGGAAGGTCATTATGGGATCTTAATTCTATTTAAACTTTTCTTTATTCGCCGACCAAAGTCAGATAACTTTTTGGCAAAGCATCGGTATAAACTAAAACGAGTCGGACGACGAAAGTAGGAACGAGAAAAAAAAGTTGAGAGCAAATGTACTAAGATGTTTGATTTGGCGATACAGTGGATACTTTACCGTTTTCCTACGATAAAATAAATTGCAATATTCGTAGCTTCTCAGCTTTAAATGTTATGTATTTTGATAGAACAGCATTTATAAATATAAATGCTGTTCTATCAAAATATTGCCATTATATGAGACTGAAAATGATTTTATTTATGTATTTTAATTGATAATCAATTATGGAAAAATTGAGTTCAACTGTACTATTCATTTTGATATCTAAAGTAATCCGAATAATGTCACGGTTATAGGTGACTTTGAGAACGAATTTGGCCCCGAATTCCGTGCCAATCCGTTCCAAATCCGGCCTGATATTAAACTATTTTTCGCGTTTTTAATTGTTCGTAAATTCATCCGCCACGCAATTTCAGATAAGAGCAATTTATGGCAACTTTGTAATAACATGCGAGAGGTCATAATTTAACGATAACCCGCGTTATTTCGTGGCACTCGCGATTAATCGAACGGGAGAATCCTAATCGAGCTGGTCGGCGAAAAGCGCGCGATTATTTTTCGACGGATTTATCGAGTCGGATTTTCGCGGTTTATTTCTTTATTAAATTTGTATCGGACAGTGCGCATTTACCTGGAGAGGGTGCTTTAACGGCGTTGCTTCTAGATATTATCACTTAGATTCGCGAATAATGAAAGCAGAAAATGTAAACCCACGGGATATAATAACGCGCGGCGGATATTACGCGACGTTTATTGAAATACTAAGTCACGGTGTTGCGTTTTTAATTCAAAAACGGCAACGGGGGCATTTGGGCGTAACAGGCCAAGATAGCGTCTCGCGTGGCGTATGAAATGTCGGCTCGGAAAATAACGCGCCATCGAATGACACTGGGCAGAATTCATTTACGTAATTTTTGCGTTACACGGGTGTTAATGAAACGCGATTTTGAACGATTTGAAAACACGAGCGATTTTACGTAGAAAAAGAAAAAACCAGAGGGTTTGACTAGATAATCGGAAATTATGGGAAAAAATCTTGGAATTAACGTAGAAAAAACCCAATACTTTTCTTTAGATTACTATTAGAGTCTGAGATTTGGGCGTAACTTATCGGATGAACTGACTAGAATTTATTGTCAAAATCTATTTGTATAAACACATTCGCATAATATTTTATTTGCGAATGTGTTTAACTAATGATTCTAATCGACTACATTTAAAGAAATATTTTTGAAGTAGAATGTATTTTTATAGAAAATGGAAAATAGCGGGAAAAATAAGGCAAAATATTTGCATCAACAAACATTAATTGATTTATCTATGCAAATCTCCATAGGTTACTGTTTTCATTTCTCGCTTTCTTCGAACGTTGGAATCGAACTTTTAATACCGTTTCTTTTTATTTCGATTACAAATCATAATAATCGGAAACAACCAAGATTTCTTTTTTGGATTATTCGATATAAAAGTTCCACTCAAGAATATAATTATAAATTTGAAATTCTGGTGAGATCGAAATGCTGAAGGAGACATTAATTTGCAATTGTTATTACACGAACTTAAATATAGAAACTCAATAACGGACTTGAGTAAATGTAAACATCGTAAAACAACTTCGATTCATCGATACGTGTTTATTTGGAATATAAGATTACATGGCAGAATTTATTACAAATTCAGCAGTGCTATTATGTTTGAGAGACAAACACGGACTTGTTTTATATCAATTACTTCGGGAGTATACCGCGCTGTAAAATGTGCAAGCGTGTAAATAAATAATCGGTGTAATTTTATCGCGGAATTGCTCTTCTAACTTGCGATAACAAATTGAAGTAGTTGATTTATTTAATAATGCACCGCAATCGCACAAATAACGATGGTATGAAGTAGCATTTCGTTCAATTTAGCGGTTAAATCCGCTACAGGCGTATTTTTAGGTTAACCCCTTAGCTTTGAGTACAAATAACGCTTCCGAAGTGTTATTAGGTACAAATTAGAACACGCAACGAATCTGCATTTCACGCTCGAATAAAAGAAACCGCTGTAGCCCTGTTTAGATAAAAATGGTATACAGTCCGGCGTGGAGTTGAGATGTTTGAATGCTGATAATCCACTAATTGGATATTGCTATCAAGATTCGAAACTCGTTCTTTGCTTGTTCTTAGCAAATGGTTGTGTAGGTTGTTGGAAAGCAGCTGCTTTGTACTTTGCATTGGACGAAACGTGTAAAAACCAATCAGCAGACCGTTTGCTGTTAGTGGGTTAGCGAGATAAGAGCAGAGGTAACTCATGGTCTTATTTTAAAAAGTAATGCATCAAGTTGCGGGCTTAAAACGTTACAAAATAGTGTATCAAGACACGGAAATTATTTGCGTTTAATTTTAGCGTATTTCACGCTCTTCAGTGAAATTTAATTTGGTAATTTGATTGCGTCTAATAAGTTGTGAATGGAATTTTCCTGGAATTGCAACTCCTAGTAAAAAAGGAACTTTTGATGTTAGTTTGCTTCTTCATACATTTCATAAATGAAATCCATCTCAGTTTGTGCTTTCTCCAGAATTCAACTCTCTATTTCCTTTTCGAATTGTGAAACCTTACCGAGTTTCCTATTTTAATTTGCTACCACGTATTTTGAACGGGTTTTTTCATCCCGGGTTAGGTATCGTTATTTATGTGATTTTGATTCTGATTTGATTTTCATGTCACCGATGAAATTTAAGTATTTCCGTTTGATGAAAATTGAAACTTCTTCCTCAAAATAAACTTCTAATTGAAGGTAATTCTTTTGGCAAATCAAAATTCTCTTCCTAAAAAATCGCGTCTTTCAAAAAAGATGTTATAAGTGAAATTATTTGTCTAACGCAAAATAATCGCAATGATTAATTGGCACTTTTGCCGGTCGTGAAATATATTTGAAACGAAACTCCTCAAAAGAACGTTAAAAAACCCCGTAAATGTGAATCCAAGCTCGGTACTGACGCACGCTTTTCCATCATGCCTCCTGGACACAAGAAAAAGCGCCGCGTCCGAAAAAAATCGTCGCCAAAGCTACTTCCAGTGAGATTAATAGCATTTCCCTTAACCCTGGCCGGCGTCATCGACACGGAATACGGGGCCCTCGTTAAGCCAAATTGCATTAATCATAAGACCGAAGTGATCGCTGTTGAAACGTCACTTAACGTTACGCTCGACTTACGCCTTGTGGAAACAGCTTTACGATCCTCCTAGAGTTTGCAGAAAGAGTGGTCTACGAGTTTCCGGCGGGACTCCAGCGTTATTTACGCCGACGAAACAAGTCCGGCAAACTCGGGATCCTGATGCAAGGGGGGAGGAGTTCAGAGGGAAATTAAAAAGAGACAGACATGTAGCAGCACATGGAAACGAAACGCTGCGTGTAAATTCGCGATGCTTTTTATTTATCGCCGACGCTCTTTCCGTGAAATTACGGCATTTTCGTTTTGTGCTTCGCCGAAACCGCGATATTTTATTGTAACTTATGACGGATAATTGTTAACCGCGCCTCCTTTTCGCTCCCTCCACTTTTTTCCCCATTTTTTCGGTTAATTTTTCATCCAACCAAAGTGATTCATACGGCTCGCCAGACGCGGTCGGATTCCGTGATTTCGGTGAAAATTTGTCGGCATTTCCCGGCGTATAATTCGGTCGTCAGGATTACGAAAAATTGAGCGTCGATAGCCCCAACGAAGATTGATGAGCCTTTATTTATTTCTTCCCTCGAAACAGTGTCGGCGAAGAGATTAGGGCGAGAACATTTTTCGCCTGCGGAGTACGCGCGGACGGTATAAGAAGTGGAACGCTGTCGGGGAAAATTGCGTCGCGTAATGATCTCGCTGGTTGTGCCCGAAATTTCGCCGATCGACGCCCGTTAATGAGAGTGATCGTAATTCGTGATCGGGTTCAAAAAGGGCCTATTCGAATCGCGCCTCTATTTATATTGCGTTGCTAAATAAATTGACTCAACTGACGAACTGGAAGCGTGTACATTTGGACGTTTGCGCAAAATTTCACGGCAAACAGCGCTCCGCTGGCAAACAAACACAAGTTCGCTGGGCGATTTCCTTCTTCGGACTAAACTTCAGGGGATGCCTAGTAAAATGTTACCGGTTTTCATGAAGACATGAAACATATTTTAACCAAATTTTCCATTTCTGGGAATGAAATCGTGCTCATCACACCCTGACTTTTTTCTGTAAATAACTGCAAATTCAATTCATCAAATTGTGAAAACTAACGAAACTATTGAAACTAACAAAATTAACGAAACTAACGAAACTAACGATACTAATGAAACTAACAAAACTAACGAAACTAACAAAACTAATATCATTTTTCTTCGGAAAACTAACGAAACTAACAAAACTAACGACACTAACAAAACCACCGACACTAACAAAACTAACGAAACTAACAAAACTAACGACACTAAACGAATTTCATTTTTCTTCGGAAAACTGCAACACTAATGAAAGTAGTGAAAAATCCAACACTACGCTGAAATCGCGTTTGTTTGCAATTGTACCAATTTTGAGAAATGTTAAGATCAAGACCTATTTTTATCGAAATCGTGGGTTTTTTCGATTTTAAAATGACAAAAGCTATCAAATATAGTTGGATGACAATCCGTTCCAACTATGCGAAAATGGCATTTATGCTGCGGCATATCATAAAACGGTTGCCCTCCCGAAGTTTTAGCTCAATTTTCGCGGATATTCATAGCGATGCAATTATATCGTTTTAACGAATCAAACTTTCGCGAACTTATTTATTGGTTTTCCCAATTCCGCAACTTTCGGTATATAACGCGAGGTATGCGAGTTGTTGAATTTATTATTCATCAAAATTTGTTTGTTGGAAATAAAAAGAAAACCACGGCATGAAAAGGAATCGCGAACAAAACGCATTTAATTTCTCCGAGAAAGCCTTTAAAATGGCTTATCACGTGATAAATTGAAGGAACTGAATTTTTAAGGCCATTTCAAGTTCACGAGTAGCCGCACTTCGTATCAATTGTTTTACGCTTGTTCGATCAAGTTATATGATTACAGCGAGAATCTCGCATGAAAACGGATATCGCAAAATGATGAATGGCCCGATGCCGGCGGAACTATTAAACTGAAAAAAGTTGCGGCGTAATCTTGTAAAAATTGTTCGCAGTGCCGTTCAACTGTGTTTTTTTCTCCCTAATTGACCGCACTTGTCCACGATTACTCGGAATAATTGTCAGCGAAAAAACGAACGTCGAAATCATCGGTCATTGTTTTTCGATTAATTTAATCGCACGTAAATGCACGAAAAATCAAATCTAAACTCGCGCTTGTTAGCGGGACAGTGGAACGGCCGACAAGCGTTGTCACAATTACGAACAAGAATTGGAAGTGGCATTTACGAGGGAAGTTTATAAAATGGAAACTTTGCGGGTGTCCATTTGCGTTCATTTTGCATAAAGTTGCGACTGTTTGGGCAACGTGAAATAACAAACGCGGGGAATTATAGCGTCCGTATCCTCGTCGCAACAAAAGGCCGCGACAAAACGAGCGGCGATTCAATTTGAAACACCTAATTCTAATAAACTTCATATCTGACGGGTCTGCGGACAGCCGCCGAAATAAATCATTTGACGTCAGCGAAAAAAATGTGTGCCCAGATTTGGCGTGGCCTTCTTTTTTTCGTTGTTGTTGTCGTTGTCAAGTCGACCGTTGCTCCTTTTTTCTTTCCGATGTTTTGTCGCCGCGGAAATTGGTACGTGGCATGTGCGCAGTTTGCGCTGACAAGTTAAAATGACACGCGGAAAGCGGAATGAAACGGTGCCGGCTGAAATGGGTTGTGCAACCGAGAAAGAAAGAATACAGTGCGCGTGGCGGAGTAATCGCTCAAGAGCATGAGTTAATCCCGGCCAGCGTCTCTTCGTTGCCATTTTGCTAAACTACCGCGAAGATTCGTACTCGTGATTCTTTATGTTGCCGAGGCAGGAGAGCATGTATAAAGCGAGTCGTGAAAAACTGGGGAACGATTCAGAAGGTCTGCGAGCGGCGAGAAACAAGGTGGCTGTTTTGCTTTAATGGAAGTATAAAAAATTTGGGATGGAGGTGGACTTGATTGAAATTTTATGCAATTGCCACTCTTAAAAATAATAGATTTATTGTATTATTGACCTACACTCTTAACAATTAGTATTAAACGCAAATCGTAACTACTACAGTAGAGTAGACAATCTAATTGGAACTTTAATCTTTCAACTATTTGTGACGAATAGAAAATCTACTACCAACAGAGTTAGAATTGATTCAAATATAACCGCTTCAAGTAGACTCATTATTCAACACAAATAGTACTTTTTTAAGAGTGTATCTTGTGAACATTAATGCCCTTATTTTTAATGAATTTACGCTCATATAAAGAAGATGCTAGATCGAAATGAAATAAAATATTTATTTGAAACGCATTTTATAGCAGAGTAGATTTATTCCAAAAATGAATTTAATGATTATGTTCACGTAATCTAAACATTTGTTTACGAAAACTGAGAATCTATATTTCTATAGCATTTTTATTAATTTTAAGTAACAACGTAAATCATGTCAATTTAAGAAGCTTGTTGAAATTGAAGTTTTTTTTCATAATAAAACAAGCGGAAATTGTGGTACCGCAAGAATTATTCTTATAATTCTCATTATAAGAATATTCGTTTTAATACTATTTTATTCTACACGGAGAGAAATCCAATATTACTACACTGAGAGAACGATAATGTAACGGATAGTATGTATATTGTAACAGCTACAATATCATATAGTAACGGGGGATACAAAAATATTGTAAAGAATACAATGGTTATAGTACAGCATTATAATGTACACGGTATAACAATACTCCTGTACATAATACTGTTGAGGTCGGTATTTCAGAACCTAACCTGTATTCTATACAGGTTAGGTTCTATACAAGCCGTGATTGACACTCGCTTCGGAGTGTGCTCTACATTACCGATGCTAATACCCATGTAGAAATTGCCGTAGTTAACAACCGGCCAAGTACTGGCACAATACT
>JABFPB010000480.1:0-37736 GCA_022817645.1 Ceratoteleas bidentatus
ATAGTTCAATAAACAAAGTCAAAAAATTCCATGGGCAACTATGAACTAGATTTGAAGATATTAAAGTTTGAAAAAAATGTTAGTTGTCAGTTCATAGCGCGACCAGCGACGGGTTAAAGGATCTATCCTGAAGCCATGACACATAACTGGTGTGACACATACCTTGTTAAAACAATTCCTTGCATCTAAATGAAAAATGTTCAAGCCATTCTTCAGTGGGAAATAATTTTACAAGACTATGTTTACAGAAAATGTAAACATAAGTCCATAGTCTTGTTTTGTTTTTTTTTGTCTTGTATGATTGGTCAAATATAATTTTGACCAATCATATCTTGAGAATATTCCCTGGAATAAATGTTAATATCGAACCGAATTCCATGTTCCAACATCCTCAAAGAAAAATACGTAAACATTCGAATAGAAAATACATAAATTGTGAAATCAAAATAGACAAACACAAATCCTTTGCATCTTCCTTCATATTCACTGTTTACATTCATTCGTCCTTCACCAGGTACATCTAACATTTCTTTCATATTCTTTAACACACATCACCACACTATTTATTGTGAAAACGCTGTTCTGAAAACAACTGCGATTTTAGTTATACAAAATTACAGTTTGATTGTAAAATTCTAAGTTTCAGCCAATCAGCTTATTAAACCGGTTAAACTTGACTTTACGGCCAATCCCGCAGTCCTGTTTCCTTCTATCGCATGTTTATGATCGTTGTTACACTGTAAAAAAATGTAAAATTACTTGCTGGATTTCTTATTTTGGAGAAAATGGTTAATTTAATTCTTATTCTTAACCATTTACTCCATCATTTGTTTTACACTTCGATCGTAAAATTACGTTACTGAGAACTGACATGGGGCATGGCCTGTCAAAATAAACAAGTATAGAAATATTAATTTTTTTTGCAAAAAATGACATATAAATTAATTTGGATGGTTTCAGATGACATGTAGGATCAGTCCTACACGTCATCTGAATTTAAAGAATGTTCGATTAATTATAACACATTTACGGTAAAATTAGGGAAAAAACATTCTATACTTCTAATAGTTCCAATCCAGATGGCGTATTAGAGAATATCAGATCCCAATAAGTTGTGGTAACCAGATCATACAACATCTAATGTAATTTTACTAAACTTTTTTTTACAGTGTACTTTGATCATGTTTTAAATTTGGTCATAAAGTCGAGTTTTACCCAGAATTTCACAGTAAAGCGAGAAACCGAGTACAGTGCAAAAAACTTTGCTCCCCCGTTTGCTGGAAAATTTCCCCGACTTTCCATCGAACCACCCAGCTGGCCTCCGCTCCGATTTCTCGAAAGCACCACGACTAATCCGCGTTCCCCGGCGACCCCGCTAAGCCGGGCATCGATCCTCCGCGTCACGACTCGCCGGTCCGGGAAATTCGGCAGCTGTCGAGCGATCGCAAATCCGCGTCGGATACCGCTGATCCGGCGACGACCGAGGCCTTTCATCGCGCGACCCCGAGGGCACTTGCTGGATTCTCAGGGGGCGCCCCGGCGCCCACGGGATTTCCTCGCGAGCGCGCGCGCACATGTGCGATCAGGATTTCTGCGACAGCTGCAGGGGGTGCGCCCCCCGGGTGACTCACTGGCGCCCCCTCGGTGGCATTGTCGGCGACGTTTTTTTCGTGTCAGGTTGGGGCGTCAAGTGTTCGGCGAATTAACGGCTCGGTCATTTATTGGGAGGGGTGGTTGTGGGAGGGGGAAGGGGCCGATTCGCGGTTGTGGGTGCAAGGGTTAACGGAACGGCGAGTCGATTTGCGAGGCTGAGTTATGTCGTCGGGGACAGGGTGAGGGAATTGTTTCTTGGTCAGATGGGTGATTGATATGGAGGGATTAATAGTTGATGATGTGGGGTGGAGGTGACTTATAATGTAGCAGGATAGAAGTCGATTCGGAAAAAAATGTGTTTGACTTTTTTGGGGGAGGGTGCATCTTATGAATATGTGGTAAAACATTGTTCTCTGCTACTAAAATTTGGTAAAAAAAATTCGAAAAAGGCAGTCGATCTAATAGGAATACTCCAATTTGAACCATTCTTCGCCAATTTGGAACAAACTGTACTAAGTTGGAAAGAAAGTAAATTGGAAGAAATTGGAATTTTACAATTTGAAGAAATGTACCTTAAATTGAAACTTGTGAGTTTTAAGGTTCTGGATGATTTTAATTGGAAAATTACAATTTAAATGTGACATAAGGCTAATTTAAACCAATTTAAACTATCGTTTTGCCAAATTGGATATAATTTATTCTCGGCTGCTGGGTCATTTCTACCATCTGAACATTTCTGGAAAACATTATTTTCCAAACATGTACCCAAAACTCCGCTCCCTAATCTCTCCCCCTCAAACCACCCAAGATTCATCGACCCAAACAGGTTCCAAAACATTTTCCATTTCGCCACCGACATCCCCAAACTCCCCATCCCTAACCAGCAACGGAAATGGCACACTCTCGCCTCATTCCGGTCGCAGCAAGTGACCTCCAAAAGTATCTCTAAACCTACATCCTCCCCTCCCCCTACCTCCCCTCGAAAGCCAGACAAACAAATCATATCTGGCCGAGCCGGGTTCAAAGGGCACGACCGTTAAGAAGAAACTCGATCTGCAATTGATTCGTCCCGTCTGCCCGGGGATAGGTTAGGGAGCGCCGGGACACCCGGGAACGTGTGTCGCGACAAGGCACGGTGCGACACGACCAGGTACGTACCGGTACGCGCGTCTTTTCAGCGCGGACACTCGAGCTTGCGTTTCATTGTTATGTTAATTTATCGGGACTCGAACGTTTCGTTCGGTGAACGAACCGGCGACGACTGTTGGCCGCTGCGACGGGAATCCGGAATTCGAATGGTTAACGTTACGTTTGCTGCCATTATGTGCAAATCCTGCCCGGGTCATCACCGTTTGATTGTCTTTGCCTCGTCCTAGTCCTTAAATCATTTTCCAGCGACCTTTATTTACTGACTGCCTGACCTTCTGCAACTATCAACCGTTGCCATTGAATAATCCAATGGTTCGGAAGGAAAAGTGAAGTCTTTTCCTTCCATAAAAAGAAGTTGAGATTGGAGGTGAAGAAGTTAAATTTTCGGGATGGAGAATGGGGAAAGGGAAACAGAAGTTGGAATGGTGAAGTTCTGAAGATGTGAACTGCTGAGGATTCCTTCCTAATCCAAGGGTCCTTTGTCTGAAAATAGAGGGAAGGAAGAAGGATAGTAGTATTAGGTGGTTACCGAATTACCGTCGTTGATAGATTATCACCTGGCCATACTGACTTCATCTCGATGAGTCTATCAGCGTTTGATGGAATGATATCCTCTATCTCACGTAACCATCTCCAGTTCCTCAGCGAAAGTCGACAACACTTTGCTGTCACTGAACTAATTTAACCTCTATCTGTCCCTCGCGATCTTCCTTATCTTTCGAAGTGAAAGGTCTCATTTCACCGTCCTTCAATACACCCTATCCTTCGACATAACCCTAGTCAGACCTCCACTTACGAATCCCCATCTCGATCCCAAATTGCGTCTCTAACAATTTCCCCGACATCCTATAGTATTGCTGTCAAACCATGCCATCAAACACTCCAACACATGTCCACTATCTTCCACCCCCTGGATATCGCCGTAACCACTCGATTGCCCATAATCCAGCCACCCAACTGTCTCGATTTCGCATCGTATCGAAAAGATCGAAGCATACATTTGTCAACTTAGTAATGAAAATAAATACTTTAAAACTTTATCCATCCAAAATACCTATAAAATGAAATTATGATAAGCTATGTGAAAATATCGCTGAAACTCTCGATTGGAAACTATAACACAAATACCAATCTTGATATAATTCAACATGACAGATCCATTCCTACTAGAAATTATAGGTCTATATTTTCCACGTGGTTTTTGTCCACTTTTCGTATTATCTCTTCATTCGATGATTCGGAACAAACGTAACCTCAAAACTTGAAGGTCATACATCAAGTCTGTTGCAACGGAGTTAGGATCTTTTTATTTATTATTTGAACAAGTCGCAAATAAGAATATGATCCGTCTGAAAAATAATGTTTCTGTGATAAATCTTACACGTGGGGAAATACGGCGTTTTTTAAAATATAAAAACAGATTTCTTTGACAATAACATTCTCCCAAAGTGTGACAATGTTTCGATTTCCTTTCAAGTAAAATTGTACCATTTTAACGACTTAATTTAAAAACACTCTAGTTCTGGGTGAAGTTTCTCCCGAAGGCGCGAAATTTATGTCAGTAGAGGGGATACACGTTCTCCGCCAAAGGGTTAACACGGGAGGACCTAATGTGTCCCAAACTGGACCATTCACCTGACATATCCCACGAAAAGTGCCGCGCACCACTCGAAAAGGAGCCTCGGACTCGTTCTCGCTAACTGTAAATTGCGTGCGCCGGGGGTCGTCTCGGTTCGGTCCGATCGGCGCGTGACTCGGTCCGCTCCAGATCCGCTTTCGGGTGTCAAAGGTCGCGTCGCAATTGCGGGCGTCGAACCGGCGCGATCGGCCGCTGTGTCCCGGGCGCAGCTGCCGCCCCTGCCGGCACCTGCTGCCCACTCGGGTGTACGTGCGACGCGTAAGCGGCCGCACGTATCTCACATTCTCACGCGCTTTGCAAGAAACGCGTCGCCGACCTGAATTTCAATGCGAGCCAAAGTCTCACGTTTCCGCGCGCTTTTTGTCCTGTCCCTAATTTATAAGCGCTTCATTGAGCCGCGGTTTGGGAAACAAACAATTGGTAATTGGAGGGGGGAGGTGAGGAGGAAACGGGTTTGGAGGTCGGTGGGTTGAGGGAGAGAGGATGGAAGAGGTAACCTAAGCAATTTCATGTGGTTCTATGTGGTATGGGCTTTTTGTAAAGATAGCGCCATCTCGATTGGGAGATTATGGTGGAAATGTTTGAAAGTGGTTGAGTTTATTTTGAGATTTATTTGTATGGAGCTGATGATTTGTTGTATGAATGAGGTGGAAGAGAAATGTAAATGGAGAATTGTAAAGTTAGTACAAAGTTCTTCTTTCTTCCACGTCGATTATCATCATTGATCAGGCGTCGAATCAGTGTCGACAATCAACATCGATTCAATGACAAACGTCGAATTTTTCTCGTATAATAGTAATTATTTTTAATTCTTATATACGTCGACGTCGATTCGACATCAGATCGATGTCGTTTGTCGTCGTTGATTCGACGCCCCCATTACTTATCCTTAATCCCTCTAAATGCTCGTAAACCAATTACCCTCCCAAGCATCCTCATTAAGAATTAATCCTTCGTCGCCGATCAATCAGCATAAATCGCGAGGTATCGATCTCAGCGAAGCCGTCGCTCATTCCGAATTCCTGTGACGGCACTCGGTAAAAGCCCGTCTAATTTGACTCGGCTCGGAAATCATAATTTCAAATCACCCCAGCCACCTCGTTACTCAGCCCATCTTATCGCGGTGCATCTCTCTCGCTCGGCGAATTCGGGCCTCGCAGTTTCGCAATTCGCCGACACTAGGACCGGCACCGGCCGCAAAGATAGCGCGGGATAATCCGCCGGCACAGACACAGCCGGATAGTCGGCATTCCGCGGATTTCTGCGTTCCACTCGCTCCCGCCAATAGGGACCGTTTATCTCGATGCGAGGATCTCGCCCACGCCTCTTCCCGCGGCGATCGCAGCGCCACCTCGGGCCGGGCCGGCCGAAACTGGGTCACCTTGTAGACAGAAAAAGTGGCGTTGAGGTGGTGCCAAAAAGCGCTCTGGGAAAGAGAGTATGTTGGGTTAAAGGAACGATGAGAAACAAGGATCCAATGCTGGCAGTGTATGAGCCCTGCGAACGAAAACTAATAGAAACCAATTAGAATTGTATGTTTTTTTTTGGTTTCAGTTGCGTTGCTTAATCGGTTTAAACTAATACATAGCACTACAATAATTTTGATAATTTTGGCGTTATCCTTACAGTTGAGATACGTTTGTTTGGAACCTTTGCAATCATCTTCTCATCTCATGTTTTGTCAGTTTAAATATAAAAATTGTCGAAAATTGAAGGTGATGCTTTCGTTTAAAGTCTTGGTTCAAATCTACATTGTTTTACGAAGTCTAGTTTTCTTATTTTTAATCGGTTTCAACCAGTACACTTCACTGTTTCGAAATATAGGTTTATCGATTACAACCAATAGTTTTGATGTAGAATATATTGGAGTTTTGGAAGAAACGGAATGTAAATTAAGAAATTCATATTGGTTTCTATTTAACTAAAACTATCCGTAAGTTAATGTCTTGCGGATAGTTTAGGTAATTTTAGTTTTTTTTTCTAATCTGCCAATGATTGTAAATATTGTTACGTATGTTGGAAGTATCTGATCATAATTTTAGAATTCGACTTACTAAAATTCGACTTTATGCAAATGACATACCATCGATATAATCCATTTATGCAAAATATTTATGGTTCTTAATTATGCTACTTACGCCTTGTAGTTCTGATATAAAGTATTCACAGTGTAGGTATTATAATATTCCCAACGTCATTTTTCTCTGCATATTTCAGTTTTATAAAAGATATCTCAGATATTATACAAGAATCTATTCAGGTTTAAGAAACATTGGAAATGCATTGGAAATACAATATAAAAGATAGGAAAATGTAAACAGTGGAAAAGTAAAAAGATAAACAGTATTTATTTCCGTCTCTGGATTCAAAGTTTGTTTATTATATAATTACCCTAGTAAAAAGAGAAATATATTCCTAATATATTCCCAATATATCCTGATATATTCCTAATATATTTCTGTTATATTCCCAATTTATTCACAACGTATTCCCGATATATTCCAATAACTAGAAATATATTCCAAATATATTTAAGAAATTATAATATATTCTCAATATGTTGCAAAAAATGGGAATATATTGGGAATACATTGGGAATATATCGGGGATATATTTTTTATACAAAATATATTGGGAATATTGTTTCAGATATGGCCAATATATTCCTACTTTCACAAGGGCAAACATATAAAATCTCAATATTAACCACAATTTCCAATCTCTATGTAAATAGTGTTTTTCCATCTTCTCCATCGAATAACTTAAATTCTGTCAATCTCTCCTAATCTCAAAAACGTAACCTTTCCACCACTCTCCACCTATACGGAGAAAAACAATTTATTAAAATAGCCACAATTGTATGGACCAGTACCACAATTAATGATAAACAGCAAAAAAGTCTAGAAAATAGAAAATATTAATTGAACCAAAACAAAGTTTGGTTCAATTAATCCCATCCGCTTACTATCCCTACAGTAAATGAAGTAAACCAACTTTTCTCCCTGTAGATGACGTTTCTCAAAAATCCCCGAAATTTGTCCACCGCGGCACGATCGGCCGCGTTTTTTCGGCCGCTCCGGCGGCGCGTCGCAAATTCATTTTTAATTGATTAAATTACGGCGCTCGTGAAAGGGGGAAGAGGCGCGATCGTTCGAAGGCGCTCGCTGCTATCTCCGATCTGCCGGAGTCACGGGGAGGCTCGACGTCCTTCGAGCGGAGATCCTCTTTCCGCTGCCGTGTAAGAATTTCGGCAGTTGGAACGGTTATTCGCTCGGCGGCGGTGTAAATTTCGCCGTGGGGACATTTCTCTACTCGTACGCGTTTTCGGTCCACAAATTTGTACGGGCCATGATTAATCGGACTCCTAGTGCCCGGCGTTGCCTTTGTCCGCTCGCCGGGATATAGATGTCCGTGCGCCGAATTGTGTCCTAATTATGTCGGCCGCTTAGGGTACCCGAGGATAAGTTTGGGTCGTTTAATGGCCGATTAAGGTGCGACTATCGTGACAGTCGTGTACAAAAGTTTTTGAAATTAAATTGAGTAATATGGTTTGAAAGTACTTTGTGGATATCATTTACATTCGAGATATTTTCTATTGCTTTACATTTATTTTGTTAAAACAATTGAAAGCAATAGAAAGAATTGTATGTATTTTATGGACCAATAGATTTTTATTTCTTTGTAATTTCTTTGTAATAAATTGAAAGAAATGGTAAGAAGACATTCTATTTTTCTATGTCTTAGAAAGAAACAAAAATAAATTTGATCAAATATTTTCTATGATGTTTTATTTCATAAAAAATTGATTGGAAACACTAGAAAATAACTGAATTGCAAACATTTCTATTTTTTATTGTTTACAGATTTATATAATTTATTAGCAATATTGTTATGTAAATTAATTTTCAAATTCTCATAATAAATTCCGATGTTTCAGAAACCTCAATGTGTAACCATTAGTGGTCCTAAATTGTAAATTTTTCTTACTTTTGAATAAGAAAGTCATTTACCTCACTTTTACCGCATTTGATTACCTCATTTGTAACATAATAATTTTATAAAAGTCTCGCATTTTTTAACTTGCCATAGTCCCACCTTAATGACCGATAAATGGTCAAAATTTTAACAAGTTGGATGTCGACTTTACGTTGTTTTTCGGGTTTATGGGCTTTTTTATGTTTATGGTGGCGAATGGACGAATGTAATTAAAGTGGTCTGGAAGGTTCTAGCGATTGAATAGGAAATGATGGCGAGTTATAAACAGAAGCTCGGGGACCATTAACATGAGGGGAACTGGGTCTTTACTGCGGCGCGGTAAAAGCCATTGAAACAATAACCATTAGAAGAAGGTGAAATATGTAGCACTGAGTTGACAGATGTACCTTTAAGTAATGCATTCGGAGTTGTCTGGGAGTAAATTAGTGGGTCATTTTACAGTTGGAATGGTGGGGGTTTTGGGTCTTTGTTGCAGCGGATATAAATAAATGTGATGTATATTGTACTGCAACATCTGTTGCAATTTTGGAATTCATGAAATGATGTTTCTATGCATTAAATAATATACATTTTTTTAAGTTTGACAAACATTTTATTCGTTTTGGTCTGGATGTTACAGTGTGAATCCTATTCATTAGTTGTAATGACGCTCATTTTTAAATCCGATACCATTTCATTGTGAAATGGAATTTGCCTACTTTCAGTATTCAAAATTGTGTGTGATAATTTGTCACTGCTCTCGAAATCCCTTGAAATACATCCAAATAATACATCGAAAGCATTAATGACTTCAATTCACTCTCACCAGTAATATCATCTAGACATTAAAGTGGCCTAAGACATAAATTACCTAGACACAATACAATTTCCTTCAAACAATGCGCCAGTCATTATTCACACTCACATTTCATTCTCCACTTCGCAATCGGTCTCAAAGTTGCACCTACTCTTTAGACCCTCTTCACTTACCAAACATACGTTTCCTCTGTGATAAATAGACTAAACACCTCCAACGGAACTGTTTTCTTTCTCTTGCATTGTAATGGAATGCAATGAGAAAAAAATGAGTCGGTTAAATGACTAGAAAATTTCAGTTAATGTGTACATTAATACTAAATTGTTCAGTTAATTTAAATGAAAAATTGCGTTACATACTTTATCCAAATGAGAAACTTAGTTATATATATTGTCATATGAGAAATCATGTCAACTGAGAATAGTATGAGAACTCATGAGATTTTTTCATAGGGTAAATATTAGTTCCCACTTTTCTCTATACAGATAAATATATTAACAAATGGCTCGCATTTCAAAACCACCCAACAAACAATTCTTATATCCAACAAACCTTATCCATACCTTTAAACGCGATTCTCGCGACATTTACTGTGCCAAGTTTTGGAGTTAGATACAATAAAATTTGTTGTTCACCGCTTATAATATATTATCAACTACCTTTATTATAATGTATTTACAGCCAATTTTACTGACTATTTTTATTATTACTTAAGGTATTTCTCCCGTAAAGTCAAATCAAAGAGAATTTAATAAAGTTTCGAAATTAGGTTCGTTTTTTGATAAAATTTAATGTTGTTGCAGTTTCACGCAAATTCACTACCTAGATACATCGATATTTAACACCAAAGTTTTAGCAGCAAAGGAGACTGGTCTGAAAACTTTCATTTTTTTTGTCGATAAAAGTTTTGATAAAATTTTTTTGATAAAAAAACTAACCCGATACAGTGCTGAAAAAAAAAATATATATACAATCTCTTCGTTTTGATGAAAATGTGATAACAAAGTTTTAATTATTTTTTAAGAATAGAGTAAAAAACATATTTCTAGCGACAAAAATACTTTTCATAACAAAATTGCTTAAAAAATACTTTTATTTCAATCAAATTCACATATTTTACTTGGCACCCTAATTATACAGCCCTTCCCGGGAGAAATACCTTAACAAGTTCACCGCATCTAACCTCAAAACTTACAATTTCGGCCACGGCGCTCCCGAGCGCTGTCGTCACGGCCACCCTCCATTCCCATCGACTAATCGAAACCAACTGCTCTCGACTTGCAGGTTCCTCCGGCCAGGCTCCCGCCGACGGCGACGGTCCCGGCTCGGTCGGGCCCCTCGGCGCCCTGGACTCCGCGAGCGCCAGCTCCGGGCGCAGTTCCGGCGCCGGGATGCGCCGCGGCCCCGGGCGACCCCGGCTGAAGCCCAACGGCCCCGGGCACCAGAGCTTCCGCTCGTCGGGGCACCACCATAAGAAAGTGCAGCGCCCCCTACAGGTGCCCATCCGGTCGCAGCCGGTGGCCGCCGCGGCGGCCAAGCCGTCCTCGGCCTCGTCGTCCTCCACGTCGTCGACGTCCTCGTCGTCCTCGCTGCCCCGGCCGTTCGGCTTCTACACGCAGCAGACGCCGCCACGTGGCGCCCCCTGAAGCTGCGCGCCGCGCGCGCAGCGCCCTCTCCGCGTTTCGTAGGTTTTAGTGGTTTCGTTACCCCGTTGACGCAGAGGGTGTTAAACACGCAATCCGGATCGACAGATGCGGCGAACAGGTTCTCTCGGGTTTCGATGCAGTCATTAATCTTGTCCGGCGAGCGTACTAGCGGCAATTAATTCGTGTTGCGTTCCCGGTCCCCCGCCCCGCCGCTCCCTTTTGTACTACGCGTTATCTCGCAGTCCCGCGGGCCATCCAGTCCCAACCCGCTTTCAATTGTACGACACGTGATTGCATCGACACGATTTGTAAAAGAATGTGGTATTTATTAGCTAATAAATGAACAAATTTGATCCCGACGCGCAGGACCTGGTTCGTTATGTGGGTTGGGTTTGTTGCAAGTTGGTGGAGTGGGGTGAATGAGATTGAGAACTCTGGAATTAGTTTTTTGGATAGCATCCATGGAAGGTGCTTGCTTTCCACCCCGTCGAGCGGGCGGAAAGTTGTTAATTTCTTCCCTAGGGAAGTAATAACTTCCCGCCTTTGGTACCAGGTGAAAAGTTATATTACTTCGCTGGGAAAGAATTGAACAGCTTTCTACCCTGTTTCTCGGGGGGGAAGTTGAGTACTTTCCTTGCACTTGATACAAAAAGCACTATGTGTACCATGGGAAGAAATGAATAACTTTCCGCCCTTGGTACACCATGTACAATTTGTAAACAGGAAAATGGGTTAGCGAAAATAATGATGGGAATGACAATTTTAATAGTCTGGTCAATCATTTTTCAAGAATGTTATTGGTGCCCTAACTATTAAAATAGTCATATCAACGATAACAAATAGTGGTTATCCTAACCATTTTTTATGTTCCTTAATATAGTAATAATAAATTTAGTAGTTCTCAGACCGTATATTAGGGCTAAAATCTAAATTAACCATTCAGTGATCGCGAATACTAAATGTCCCTTAGGTGTAGATGCATGGATGAACTGGTTTACATGAAGGTGGTTTTGGGGGAATAATATTCTTGATTGATGATGAATAATATTCTTATTCTTATTATGAATAAGAAATGAACGATATTTTTCATTGACCTATTATGAATAACGTTGTTCATCATAGCAGATTTAAATCAGTATTAGTCGAAATTACACCTTTGAGAATTCGATATCAAGTAAATCTCTTTTTAGAGATTTTAGAACAGATTGTGTGTGAGCTATAAGTTCTAAGTTTACGGTCTGTCTGATTGAAAGGTGGAGAGTAGAAAGGGCTATCGGTACGTGAAAAATTGTTTTGGAACTTTCGGTCTGAACTTATTGGTCGCTTTTTATGGAGTTGGCCGGGTAAAAGTTGAATGCAATTGATTTGTAGATTGTCTGCTGGAAGTTTTCCGATGTCCGCAGGCTCGCCTTGAAGAGGAGCTACGTGTCGCCACATAATAAACGATCGCGGCGTCTTGGCGGGTTCGCGACAAATGAAGTCTCACGAGCGCCAAAATCGATAAGGCGTACGAACCCGGCTGGTACAGCCGAAAGTTTGATTTATTCATTAGGTAACCGAAGATCGGGATTTCGATCGAATTAAGTTGCCGGACTTGTTTCTGCGTATGAAGACCTAAAGAAACCGGGCGTAGTGATCGATGGATTGCATCAATGTACATAGAAACATTTTTATAATCATTTTCACCTAAAATTGTATTGCTAAAAGCGGGAATAGTGTTAGGAAAAAAAAGGTTTATTGCAACTAATATAATAAATCTAAAAATTTATTAATAGATCCATATTATCTGTAGTTAAAAATATAATATTAAATAATAAACAAATGTATAATATATTTAATTGTTTATCATTTATTAAACAGTAATAATATAACAAACCTCAATTTGATGCTACGGAATTGATTAAAAATGAAATCATTTAATTTCTTTAATTTTCCTACCAATTTCTTATGCTAAACAAAACAAATTGCAAATAGAAGAAACAAAGAATTTCTAGCAGGTTGAATTTTAAGAATACATTTTGCTTTCATGCAAATCGTCTTTCCGAGCGAAATGTCTAGAGTTCAAAACCTAAGCTTGGTCAGACTGAAGCTATCTCACTTAACTCTCGGGAACACGATTTCGGCATCGGGAAAGTCGCTTTTAGTCAATCTTTCGATAAGAATAAAACGCGATTGTCAGAAACAATAGTCGTTTGATATATTAACCGTCAGGGATACCGTTGAAACGCGGTTAACTGTAGTTAAATGTAAAACAACATGTGTGTCATTTCGAAGAGACGCTATCAAGTTCTCCCGCATCAACATTATTCAAGCGATAACGTCCGTTTAGCCGCGCGCGCAACGTTTTCTCGGTTATTCTTGCGTCCATGGCTAATTTTTTGCGCCACATCCACCACGGGAAAATCAATGCGCGATTCATTATTATTATTATGCAAACACACGATCCATTCGCATTCTCTTTTCCAAAGTATCTATTTCTCCGCATATTTTGTTAGCTTCGCAAAATAAACTGAAGCAAAAAACACGATAGTGTCTCTGGCCAAGTTCAAACATTTTTATACAATTTTATATTTTATTTATTTATGTAAATGTTAATAGTCAATTTAAATGATAAATATACCGTGCTTCAATTTTTCGTAATTTCTCTTTCATTTTCATTTTCGTACACTTTATTATTTAATATGTCAGCATACTTTTTTCTTCGTGTGCACATGCGAAAAATTCCAGGTGACTAACCCATATCCCGAGTTGTAAACAACAATTTTTCTTCGAACCTTATGCCAACCGATAAAAACAAGTGCATCTTTCGCACTGCCCGCATCACTTCTGTTCGATCCCTTAATGCGAAGGACGACGGTTCGTTTAACAAGGCCCTCGTGCGACTTTGCGAACAAAAGCCCGCTGAACTCGCGTCGTGTAATTTCGAAAAAAAAAAAAAAAAAATGTGGAAACCAGTCGCGGTGGTGTTGAAGGTGGTTAAGTGACGATTCGCAGATGAAAGCGTCGCAACCACATTTTATTCGCGCGAAGGTGAGAAGCGACGACGAAGATTCGCAGATAAGGAAATGTTAAGGATCAATTGAAATCAGGCATTAAACGCGATTTTACGGAGATACGGAATCGCCAACACAAGACAGGAAATTCTAACGCATTTTTTATTCGCCGAAAACAAATAAAACGGATAACGGGAAATCGGGATCGGAAATCTGAAAAGCCGGAATTTCGGGTCGAAAAGTAGCAGCTTTTCGCCTGCTCCTGTGTTTAGCATAAAAACGCGCAAAGAGGACAAAAAATTAAATTAAATTTTAAATTTGGTCGACGCGCGCGTTTACGCAATAAAGTGATTTTAAATTAGAACCATTTTGGCGAGTTGATCGCGGCGCTTCTAAGAAAAGTCTCGTGGCTGGTTGCATATGCGATGCCATTTTATTGACTCGCCTTCGGAGCGTCGTTAACGTAATGTTGCAGGCTTAAGGCGAACGATTAACGCAATTTATAAGATGGCTGCCCGATAGTGATACGAAATAACGTGCTACAGATATAAAGCGAGCGATCAAGATGCATCTGCTCTGTTTCGGGCCAAAGCGTCTCTCGGGCCGCGCTGTCGCGACCGCATTATGCCGCGCAAAAAGTGTTTCAGCAGCCTGCGCCGGCCGTGCCAATGATCCCCGAGTCTTCTGGGTCACGCCAACGAAAATATAAGGCTTAATGGTCTTCATTTGCCTCGGCCTATTCTAATTTGTCCTTTTATTACTTTTCGGATTCTTTTCGACGCGATGTAGGGCAGCGGTCGTGGGAATTTTGAAGGTGAAGAGATGCCAAAAGGGTTGCGCAATTTAGTAGAATTTTGATACGTTTAGGGACGTTAGTTTTGGGAGTGATGGGGTTAGGTTTTTGGAAAATGTATCGTTTTGGAGAAATTTTTATTTTACAGGGACTTATAGTGAAATATTTTGAAACGCAGACAAATATTCCAGCAAATTTTACTGATGTGTTCAGCACAGGATGTACATGAAAGAGTAAAAATTGTTCAATTTAGAGTCAATATTACCAGACTGTCTGGTATATTTAACTGAAAGTTTGATTGAATATATTGAAAATTCGTAATTTGTACCAAGTTTTAAAATTGTTGTTTCACTATTTTTCGTTTTACTGTACACTTTAATTTAATAAAGTTAAAACATTTAATTTAAAAAGCTTCACTACAAAAATTTCGTGGTTTATTTTTTTACGTGTATAATGGATGATAATGTTCATTTCACGAAATAACACGTTGAACCTTCCGTGAGAAAGTTACACTTAAGATGTTGACTTAAATTGACTTCAAGTTAACATAACAACTTAAAGAGAAAAAGAAGAGTTCCTTTACATAAAATATTTCTGGAACAGTCACTTGCTGACCAAAAAATTTCATTGATCAAACCAACCATTTACTAAATGTTACACTCTCAACGATGTCCTTTAAAGTTACCGCATTCATTTGAAATTTAAAGGATTTACCATTCAGTATATTTCCAAAAGGAATTCCTTTAAAAACAAAAGAATTCTTTTAAAAATAAAAGGATATCCTTTTTATTTTAAAGGATTGTTACGATATTTAAGGGAATATACTATTTGTACGAAATTCTTAGGAACATTTAGATCGTTAACTAATAATAATTAACATTATTTTTGTTTGAAATTACACCTAACTTCAAAATCTAACTTATTCTTTCACAAACCGTTATTAATTTTTTGTTTTCATCGTGGAAACTACATCTGAAATCATTATTCTATCTTAGTTACATTTGCTCCTTCGACCGAATATCCCCGAAAAAATGACTGCCATGGACTTTTATCTATTTGTCCACGTAAACCGCAGAATTGCGCGTATCAATGTGTAATTGGCGATCCGAAGCCGGCGAATGCAAATACGCCACTGATCAATATAAAACACCGCGTTCGTTTTCGTAAACAAGTACGTGTTTTCAGACACCGACGCCCATGAGTCGAAGAGCTGGATGGTGTAATTGCAAGCCGGATCTCTCCGCGTGGCGGAGAGATCAGCACAGCGGAACCGCGCGGAACCACACGGAACGCTTCCCCCCTCCAATCCCTTCCCCTTTTAGAATTATTCATATGTAGATAGACAGATCGGCGTTACATTCGACGTACATTCGACATTTGCATCATTTTCCTCACCTGTCTAAATTCGCCCTAAAAATTCTTTTACGACACCTCGCAGAAACAGATTTGGGCGTTTAGAACGGCAAAGTTGAATAACAATTTCTAAAGTGTAAAGTATTAGATAAATATAACACAAATTCATCACAAAATCATGCAGTAAAAATTACTTAAGGGAATAGCAAAATGTTATTGACATTTGTAAAAAAAGTCTTGATCTATAAATGAAAGATTATTACATTGTAAGTTATACATTATAACAGTATTTTAATAGCATTTAAAAGAATGCAATGTGTATGCAAAATAAAAAATGCATGAATCCGCTCCAAATTCGATGAAACATTCCCTTAAAACTCTCATAAAAATATGTTTATAAGAAAAACGAAAAATATGAATTTCTGCATAATTCGCATTCTATTAATTATATACACTCTGCTGGTGTTTGCCCATTCTGTACCTCCCAGTTAAGTAACGTTCTAATCTCTCTAACTTCAAAAGTCTACGTGTACCATTTAAGCTGCAAAGTTATAATTCTGAACACAAGTTGGCCGCAAAATCGCGCTAACCCAATTAAACCGTCGAAGTCGGATTATATTTAGTTCGGCTTAGACTTGCAAATCGCTTTTTCTCCCGCGAAACGAATTCGCCGATAGCATCTGCTCTGTCGCGACGCGCATTCTGATGGCTTAATATTCGCGTTTTGGTTTCGCGAGCGGACGCTAATTGTTCGAACGCGGCAGCCTACAAACTGCGCTGTATATTTTGCTAACGTTCGGGTAAATGAAAAGTAATGGCAATCGCTAACGGACTTTGCTACGGCTCATAAACTGCCGGTGGCTTGAACTTGAGTTAATTTTGTAGCGACGATTAGGTGGATAATTAACACGCGATACCGAGAGCGAAAGCCGCAAATGTGCAAGTTTATATCGTTCAAATTTTTTTAAATATTCAATTGTAGTTAAATTTTCGGTATTGAATAGTGTTTAGTTAAAAAGAATTTATATAATATCGAGTAAGGTCTAGCTATTGTAAAATTTAAGTTAACTTAAGTTATTGTAAAATTTTAAGAAAAAGTATATTTCATTTGTATATGAATTTTTGCTTTTTCAATTGTTCAGATATTGTTTTAATCTTTCACTTTTAATCTACATAAATTTTAAATGGTATTGCAGAGTATACTTATAAACTAAATAAACAAGAATCAACACGTTTTTAACTAAATCAAACGAAGCTAAACCAAATGCTGTATGAAAATAGCAGGATTTTCTAGCGCGTGAAAATCCTTTTCCGCTAATGCTCCCGGGAAATGGGAATCCAAACATTTTACGTAACAGCAAACATTGTTGTTTGTGTACGTTGCCATAATTTTTTGCGAATTCGCTTAAACGCAAAAAAGTGCTCACCTTCCTTGCGTAACCTGGACTACATTAGCTTACCTCGGGGAACTTTCGTGAAAATAATTTCACTTATTAAAGTAATTACAATTTCTACCGCGCGCATCCAAATGCACACATTATAAATACATCTTTCCCCGAGCAACCGATTCATTAGAAATTCGCTCGGGCCACAAATAATTAGAAAACAAAAAAACTAATTAATAGAACAGTAAGTAATCCTTTCAAACATTTCGTTTCATCGAAGTTTCGTAAACGTACACTCTTACAAATAATCGATTTCACTCCAAATTGTTTATTTCAAAGCATACATTAATTCTTTTAACAATAACATGTTTTTACCGAAAAATATAATTTCAATACCACAAAAAGACATTCTCTGAAATTAAGGAAATTAATTTTACGAATTTCTTGAAAGGAATTTTGCTCTCATTCAAAAACGTAACCACTGCGATGAAAACATATTTTCAAGAGTGGATAGACCGATTCGTTCACGCACGCCTGTCGAAATTCTTTATTAATTGGCATTAAGAAAGAGAAAATTGGCGCTCCGGGTGCAATTTCGCGATGTACCCGCGAGATGGAATAGCGCAAAACTAATTGCGCAAAATGGTTCCGCGGATTTTTCGCGAGAAGATGCCTTCGTGTTTCACGCATATGCGTGAAAATTTGCCGACAGGAGAGGGTTGCGTAATGGCAGAAATTGTACACGCAAATGGAGGGCAATAACGACGGATCGAAACGTGAATGAACGGTGAACGCGGCTGTGAAATAGGTGGGAAAAGCGGATGATTCTAGGCTCGGGTCGGCGATGTTTTGAAACGAATATCGCGCCGAGATGCAATAGGTGAATGAAACGTGGCGAACAATTCTGCACGATTGGCTCGCAGGAATTCGTCGATTCATTAGCACGCAAATCGCTCGCTGGCGTATTCAAATCCGCGATTACAGAGTTCTGCGGGAAAGGGCGTTGCTTGTGGACAATAACGCGAGGAACGACATGTCTTGGTTAGATGGTCTTTTGTGAGAAGAGGAAATGCGATGGTTAGGAGTAGTGCGAGGAAGATTCTATTAGTTAGAGATTCGAATAGTCTGTACATAAATTTTTTTATGAAACGGAATTAAAAAGAATAGGATTGTATAATTCTCAGTTAACAAACTGGATAATTTAGAGTAGAGCTTTCGAAAAGTTAATTCTTTTTAATCTGTTCCTATTCTAAGTTAAAGTGACATTTATGTCACTTTGACAAATGTCAATAAACTATTTTAAACTGTTTTAAACCATTACATTTTTTAAACAAATGTCAATAAAATATGTTACTCATAAATATGACCTTTAATGGCTCTATAAAAAATAGGAATATGCGTTTCAATTGCTTTCTATTAACTTTTCTATTAATCCGAGAGAAAGACATTGAAACCAATGAGGTATCTATTACTTTCAATGTCTTTCTATTGCTTCTCTAAAAAGAAATAAAATTATAAACATTTCCCATCATTCATCAGATATTCTAATCGACGATCCAGAAACATGACACTAAAAAACCCATTTCTTCTCCAAACAAATTTCAATTGCACTTCGTACACGGCTCGTAAAAAGACTCCGAAACGTTGTTGATAATCAAGCATCGTAAAGTACAGGAATTCGCCGAGCGTCTAATTTAAAAAAGCGCGAACAGCATCGTGCCACGTGTAAACTGCTAATAAAAATGACTTTAACCATTTTTCCCGGCAGGTAATTTGTCCGAGGATCACGTATTCGCTGGCTTTTCATTGTCTAAGCGCTGCGCGCTTTAACGACTATCAGCGAAAAAATGTCCAACTAAAGAGGCAAGAACGCACGTGACGAGAGGAGCATAATACGCCTTTCCCTACTTACATTGTGGTTTTCGTGCGCGCATTTCGAGGAAACGAGGTACGACTATTACTTAGCTTGTGTAATCGTACAAATTAAGTCCTCGCGGATAACGTTCCCGACCCCCTCCCCTGGGCCTGGTCTATGACCCCCTGCAAGTTTGGCCAGGACGCGTTACGCCGAGCCGACACGAGCGACGGGCTTAATTTCAAATTACTGTAATTATGCGCGAGCGACGCCGCTCGCGTCCTAAAAAAATATTCCCAGTTTGGCCTCCGAAATCCGGTGCCGAGCGTGCCGACGATGATTTCAGGACTTTTTTTTTGGGGGGGGGGGGGAGAAAGACCAATTACTTTAGGGAAAAAACGTATTTTATATGGAAATCGATAACGGTTTAAAATACTATACTTAAAAACAACATCATCTGATGGAATATATCCTAAAATTTTTACGACAATGATGGTAAGTATATAGTAACTTCATTGGCTGAAGCAGTTCATGAAAATTAATAGGAAATAAAACAAATTATTTAATTTTTGAGAATATTAATTTTCTCAAAATTGAGAAATTATGTTTTGCAGTTTTGCAAGTGTAAAATGAGTTCCGACCACCAGATGGCGCCATTGAGTTAATTCGCGCAAGACATTCTCACAAGCAGTTTTATGCCATGATCTATATATATCAGATACAGTTCAAGAAACTTTGTATATGTTCACAAAAATAATGTTGAAAACATTTGTTTCAAAATACCAAACAAAATGAATAAAATTTCATTGGACATTGATTTAAAATGTGGCTCTAAAATGTTGCTGCTCCAATTCATTATTTTTCATTCAACTTATTCCCCGCCATTGTTACTTTGTTTCTAGAAAAAACACCAGTGCGAAACCCAATTAAATTGTCAGATTAGAAAGAACGGTTTCAGTTTGTTCAAGCGCTACTGTATTTTTTCCGCTGATGAACGGACTGTGAACGTCGATCGCACGCGTTCAGAAAAAGATTCCCGGGCGGTTGCGTTCCAGTCCGGCGGTATTGTACACCAATTACCGTCGAGGCGAAATTAAACCCTTATTTCGGTGTGCGAACGGTCGGCATGTCGGCCGAGCGTGACGATCTTTCGTGGATTCGCAGTCTCGTGGCGGACATTGTTCGAAAGTGGAGCTGCAAGGCGTCTTGAAAACACGTGTTATAGTTTACTTTTCGGACGATTTTCGCTGGAAGTTGTAGAGTCACCGGTCGCCGCTGTTTTACAAAACGGCAAACGTTTGATGGGATCTGCTCTTTTGTTGTGTAACAAGCTTATATCTTATTTTAGACGATGACCTTTTAGGTAGAGAATTTACAGGGAGACATATTAAAAAAAATTTAGAAGCCTTCGTTTTGTAAGAAAGATATAAAAAACACGTCACAACTTGAAAAGCCAAACAACAATAGCGAAGATAAGTCAGTTTGCCCCAGATAGGAATTTTCACTGCAAACTTCTGCTTACTTCTTTTATGAATCATTTAACACAAATCTAACCTCAATAACATATAGTATACTTTATTACAGAGTTAAATCGTTTACAATGAGATTAAAAACTCTTCAAGGACGTTCCTGAAAATTATCAGATGAAACTGGTTTAAATGCTAATAGAAATAATGTAAAAAACATATCATTATAATTTCATTAATTTTTTTATACATAATAAACAATGCAATCAAGAAAAAATTGCACTAAATGTTTCAATATCAACATCTACATTGTTTGCAAATTATTTCTTTAAACAACGTTTCCAAATTTGTTCGTACCGGAAAATCTGAAAATTGAATAAACAACGCGAAACAAGCGCGAAACATAATTAGTGGTAAAAGAAAGGATGCAGTGTAACAGTCGGTATTGCGTAACGTAATAGCATCTCGCAGTAGTACAACGTGTAACGACCTATTAAATCACTTGTGCCTTAATGATGAAATGACGATATTGCGGTGCGCCGCGTACAATGTGCGTCACGGGTGTCGTTCATCTGTGACACCGCCGACTATTTCTCGTTCGATCTGCCACGGTGCCACCGTCGCAGATGTTTATAATGACGATACCGTACAGTTAGGCTAGTTTGCACTGTCACTACATCACTTACGTCCGAGCCATTAGCGCGCTGCACACACCCCGGACGGACCCTTTCCCCACGCAAATCGTTATCAGCTCGGCCATTAACTTTGGCGCCCGTTTTCCCTTTGTTTCGCTCATTGCCAGTCAAATGTATCCGGAATCGGAAATTATTTCACGACATTCCATTAACCAGCAGACGATTTTAGTAAAATTAGTAAAAAAAGAATTCAAACCTAAATTCGAAAATTTGTTCGATTATCAAATTTATTATTTTCCTCTCAAAGGGGGTGGGAATGGATATTATTTCCCTGGTTTAAAATAAAGATCTTTAACTCTGAAAAGATGTATGAAGATACTATACCCATTTTATTTATGCACTTCTACTTCCCTTAAATGAAAAAGAAACGATCAAAGGAATTCGATAGTTAGAAAGCCAGGTCTAATCATTTTCGACTTGATAATTGTTAGAGTGAAAAACGGCGAACAAAAAGTTGAAAGCGACGCTCCAAGATCCGCATCGGAATAAGTGATGATGACGCGGCAAGAAACGGAAGATGATAGAAAAATGAACGAATCTCCATAATCTAATAAAGGTAACGACCAAATGCGGATGAACAAGGATGGCCGGGGAAAAAACGGATTCCCATTGGGCTTTGCCGCGCGCTGCCTCCCGTTCCGCGAACGTCCACTCGAGCGTTCCTAATAACAACAATTATTTAACGGCTGCCCGAAGTGCAGATGGAAAACCAATTGAGCGCTCGCCCCCCGCACAAATTGCAAACTTATTTTTCTTTCATTATCCCCCCTTCCGGGATTTTCATTCACAGGCCGCGGCGTCTTACTTGGCTGACTCCATTTAGACGTTGAATAAAATTTAATCCTTTTGTGCGCGTTTTCATTTCGCTCGGCGACGACTCCAGGCGAATCAAGAAACATTCCTTTTGGCCGGCTTTGTAATCTTGTTATTCGTCGCCGCGACGAGAGCCGTGAGACACCAAATATTGTGACCAAAGACGCGGCATTGAGTCGTCACTTATGACAGCCGGTTATGCCATTGTGTCATGTAATGCCGTTCCCGGGAAATCGGTCGAACCGATTCCGTAATCCAGTGCAGAGACTTTTTGTCCGGATCCTCTAACTTTGCGCCTTCTGTTTTGGGAAGAAACGTGAATATACTTGCAGAGTTCGTGCATTTTAAAATAAATAAAATAAAAAATTAAAATAAATAAAAAAACAATTATAATCACCATTTCAGTCAAAATATACGTCTTTTTTATTTTATTTTAACCAAACATGCCAAAGTTAAGTCATTTCACACGGAGTCTCGAACCCGAGACTCCGCGGTGGCGAGTTGCGACGTTAGCCTCCCGGCCTAGGAGCTGAAGTTATTAACCAAACATTTAATTCAATCAACTATCATTTTTTATCAATTTATATTTGCACAGAAAGAATTTTTATTACGTAATATCTCCTAAAATTAGTAATTTAGAAACTCTTTTCCCCAATTCACTAAGTCGCCTCTTCGTTTCTCAGCCACAATTGTCACCACATTTTATCCTAACACGACAACGACTTTCGCAAAAAAACTGCTTAACCCTCTCTCTGTATCTGATTTGCGAATTCGTGGCCGACCGCTCGTTACATCAAATCGAACGGTAACGGCGTGCGATCGACGAAAATTTCCCCCGGGGTCTCGCTCGTGAGCATAAAATAATGCGGTTTCACGTGCGCAGCGCCGAAACGTCGAAGATGCAAATTCGCGTGAAGAAAAACTCGTGAAAGTGTACGAAGCCGTCTCGATCGAATAATCGCCGCGCGTCGAACGTCTGAATGAACTTGTGCATTTTTTCTGGAGCGTGTTGCAACGATCGCAGCCGCGCGCGCCCGCAATTGGCGGTATCATCAACCCCGCGTGGCTTGCGAAATGGCATTCTCCACGGTAAGCGAACCGGCGACGGTCCGCTGCGTCCGCTGGCGCGCGTCCAAAACGCGCGCGGAAAAAAACCGCGCGATCGCTCGATTCCGCGTATTCCGGGACGAAAATGCGAAAAAAGGCGACGGCGGAGTGATTATGCGGCTGGGGAAATTAATTAGTTTCCTATCGGCGGGAAATAGTTTTTAAATTAGGTAGGAATTTTATTCAAGTTGAAGAAAGTTTTTCAAATATTACCTGGGAAAAGCAAAAAAGTTTTGTTTCAGGGCCTTTTTCACCAAAAGCATCTTTTCAGACTTTTTTCCTACCTTTTCTTCAAAAGTCTTAAAAAGTCTTAAAAATTTGATAAAAGTCTTAAAAAGTAGACAATTTAGGAAATATTTTTAATAATTTAACAAGTAATCGTAGATATTTATTTCTATACTATTTTCATGTTTAAAAATTTTTGTTGAACAAATTATTGAAGCTGATTTAAACAAAATTCTAGTATGTAGAAAATATGTTCTAAACTGTAACTATATTTATATTTTTTTAAAAGTTATATACTGATGAGTTTACAGTTTTAAAAACAATTTATCATAGACAAATATTTGAGAGTTTTAGTCTTACTTCACTTTCAAAAAAGTTGGAGTAAAATGTAGTGAAAAGACAGACATTTTTTCGTTTGCATAGTTCAGTCGACAGTTTAGAGTTGTAAGCATCGGAAAATTGGCTGTTTTGTGATAATATTGGATGGAAGAATCGGAATAGAACGTTTAGGCGAATTAAACAGAGAAACGATACGATGCCTGGTTTAGTTAAGCTGATTGTTATATGTGCGTTCTTGTTGTTCTACACTAATGAAAACGAAATCGTACAATTAACAAGTTTTGAAAATCAGATATACCATGTGCGTGGCACAGTTAAGATCAGTGTTAAGGAGGTGGCCCTGTTACACAAATGAAATGCCCGTACATTTAAATTTCGTTTAACTGTCAAATATGTAGCCTTTCTACTTTAACATAAATGAGTTCAAAGGAAAATATTTTTCATTTCGCTCTCAAAAACACTTTGCTTTTATTTCACGAAATTTTCATTCGAAACAATTTTAATTTTTGTTAACTTTTGATAATATAATTTCAAATTAATAACATGTAATATAAAATAATTTAGAAGATTGATATAATTTTTGAAAGTATATTTTCAACGACAACCATTTTTAGAATGTCTCGATGGTTCAAATGGGGTTTAACACGAAATAAAAATCTCAAAAATTCTTCATTGTCTTATAAAGCAAGATACTTTTACGCGTAATCTCCATATTTTCTCTTGAAAAATGTAGCGTGATGTTTAGTTCAATTAAGTAAATAATGCTGATGTCGATGTACTTGTTACGTCAGAAAAATTACTAAATTGCGAATTCCGGTCACAGAAGCCGAACTCAATAATATTTCATACATATTCTTTACGAATTGCACACTTTTAGTTTGTTCAAAGTATTTATCGAATTACAATAATTCCAGACATCGCACTCTCATTATACACGTCATCGTCAAAAAACCAATATTTAGCTGAAAACGTGCACAAGAAACCTGAATACTTTTTCTACTCTTTTTTACACTTCAATCAAGTATGCCCCAATTTTTAATGCAGCGTAACCAAAACATCGCCGCCGCTCCGAACCTCATTACAACCTATTTTCTGCTCAGCAATTAAACACGTAAAAAATTTAATTTGATGCACCTAATAAACTCGTTCCTCTGCCGAACATGTTCTTCCTTTTATCGCAAGCAAAAAGCTTAAAAACGGCTTCAAATGAACCGATGCGAGGCACCACGGAGCCAAAACGAAGTTTCGTTCGCCATCGAAGTTACGCTCAACCGCGTGATCTAATTAAAAGTACGTTTGCTTCGGGGGAAAAAACGAGCGCGGAAACAAGTCTGAACGAAATGGTAAGGATCCGGGGAGCGAATATCGCTCTGCAAACCAGTTCAGTCACGATCTTTCAACAATGTTGAGCGATCGTGACGACGGTGCCGTTACTCGCGAAGCGGCGATCATCACTGCAACGGACAGCAAAATTGATGCGAAAAATGTTACTGCTTTTATGGCAGTAATGAAGAATGCTGCCAACGCGAGGGAACCTCCACGACGCAGGTTTCCTGGCGGGAATGGAAAAATGTCGAAGAAGGAAAAAAGCGGCGCGAAAATCGGCCGGACATATGTAAATCGCGATCGCGTTATGCGACGACGAAGTTACCGGCTCGGCTTACGTAATATTAGGATTACTTTTTGTAACATTGCCTGGTAATTGGCGGTGAAACTTAATGGACGAGATTGTCCTGTGACGCCGATTCCGCTCGGTTTGCCAACTTTATCAATGTTCATTTTTTGGTTTCTGATTTTTGAGATTATAAGAGTATAATTCGAATGATGAATTAAATTCGAACTAATATTTAAATACCCTTGCAGAAATAAAATTCTCAGAAAATCTCTGAAAATCTGTGAAATTCTCTTAAATGCGCTAAAAATCTGAAAATTTCTAAAAATCTCTGAAATTTTTTGAAAATCTTGGAAAATCTCTGAAAAATTCTGAAAAAAACTATGACAATATCAATTTTTTCAGAATTTTACTGAGATTTTTTCAATTTTGAGAGGTTTCCTCAAACTTCTATTTCTACAATATTCTCCGCGAAAATGAAAATAAATTCCCACAAATCTCAACGCAAATTCGCTGATCGACTGATACTTCGCCTTAATCGGTCAGCGTGAGTCGAAAAAACTCGGCCGGATAAACCGGCAAAACTTAAAAAGAAAGTTTTGATTCGTAAAGGCGTCTTCTTCAGGTCAACGCTGGAGACTGTAACGTCGTCTTCATCGTCGACGGCGTTGGCGGTGCACCGAGCGTGCTTCCTGCATTTGACCGGAAGTCGCGAGTCAGAGGCTCGGCTCTACGTAGCGTTACGCTTCCTTACGCGTATCTGCCGTCTCGGTGGCAGTTTGCACCGAGCACCGGTGGAAGCCTTTAAGGGCACAGACCGCAACAAGCTCAAGGACTGAAGCTCGGCTATCCTCGGCACTGAACGCGCCGCGATTCATGAAAAATCGGGCCGGACAATGGGCGCCGCCGGCGGACGCGCGCTGACTTCGAGAAAACACCTCGGAAAGCGCGCCTTTCGCGTCTAATTGGACGGAAAACTGCCCGGCATAATGGCTTTTTCATTTGCCCGAAATTCGCATTCACGTTCGTTCGAACGGAAAATTTCGGCCCGACTTTCGAGAATCGGTAACATTTTTTTCGGGATTAAACGACTGGCGCTGACTCAGAGGCTTTGAGAAGGACATAGGAAGTTCTTATTTAATGTGAAAAGTACGGACATTGGGAAGAATATATGAACATTTTCATTCTATATACATTGGGAAAGAAATTATGATACTTTATTTGAAATAATGTAGTAGAAATGGCTTGAAGATGTAAATATACTATTTTGATAAACAAGTCAGCATTAAGTGGAATTCAATTTTAATTAAAATTGTAAAATAATTTTAATTAAAAAATATATGTCAAAGAATATATAATATATTTCGGCAAAAATAGTATATTTTGTATATATTTTTAATATATTTATTGCGTATAAACGGTGAAAAATATATAACAATTTTACATATTTAAAATATATTGAAAATGTATTTTCAGCAAAATATGAACATCCTTATTTTAAACATGAAAAATTCTGAAATCGTGTTTCATGATTTGAGTTTTTTTTGTTTAAATATTTTTCTTTATAAAAGATTACTTAAACAAATAATCACATATAAAAATGTACTTAATGCAATTATAATTTAAAGACCAGATACGCAATTGAACTTGAATTTAAAACAACAATGTTTTATACTTTAATTTTTATTCAGAACTTTTCAGAATTGTTTTAGTCAACCTAACATAATCGCACAAGTGGGATGTGACAAAGTGCGTTAATACAAGGCAAAATGCGAATGGCGCAACATTTAACAGACGTAATTAAATCTGGGGTATCATTACGCGTTGTGCAACACGAGGCGAACTGTAGAGTGCGAACAATAGTGTACATAGTTGCAGCATCATTTGTGTCGAATTTTTAAGTGGCCGAATTTTTGCGCTTCGTGCTCGTTGTGCAAGCCATTGTTTTCGCCACGGGCTGGAAAGGATTCAGCGTCGAATTCGTCGATTAATGATAGCGGAGCGGTTTACTTTTCGGCGCAACTTACTTCGACTGCGATCAATCAAGTTTCGATCGGTGATGAATGATCGATGAAAGTCAATGAAAAGTAATGAGTGACGAATGTGAAGGGTCACTGAAGAATAATTACCGACTGTTCAATTAAAATTTAAGTTAAATCGACCAAAAATTTGGATATTGTAACACTAATTAAACACTATAATTATTTTCACTGCATTTTAACTGATTCAATAGAGGATCGACTTTTACATCAACACCTGCATTTTACTGATTTAGCGATAAAAATAATTAATCTTTTTAATCATAAATGATTATTTAAATTATTTATGATTGGCTGATTTGGAGTAGTCAAAATTTTCTCCGAATGTAGTATTGCATAAGAATTAACGAAGATTAAATAAGGAGCAATTCTAGTTCGCGAAAGATTACTCCATGTAATTCTGCATGATTATTCACAGTTGATAATGAGTAATTTATAGTCCGTGTTGCTGTTTAGCGAGACTTATCAGCGTTGAATATCATCCGTTATTTATAAATCATAATTTTATAATGAAGATCTCCTGATTGTTTGCGAACTTGAATGATGATATGTTATTAATCTGCTATCACTGCTGCACATTTTATCATTGATTATCCTTCCTTTCTTTTTTACATTAAACCTCCCATTTCTTTCAAACAATATTTCATGGAAAAGAATAGTAATTTATTCATAGTTAAATAAATTCTTCGGTGGATCCATTTCGAATAAATAAATACACGTACAATTCCATTGTATTCTGTTCTATTCCGGTGATCAATGTCAATGTTTTCAACGACAAATTTTAAATTAATTCCTCTATCTCTAATCAAACATACAACTTGAATTATTTTCTAATATTTCCAATTCCAGTTAGATCAGCATTTAAACAAGTTTAACTTACATTCATAAATGCAAACTAAATTAAATGAATTGAAGACAATTCAAATTACTGCAGACTTTGACTAGAAATCCAATTTTTTTCTATTTATGTCGATCAAACAATTTTTTGCACAGGCTATACATTAAAATCCAAATATATACAATTGGAAGAGCCACTCTAACGTTATTTTAAGTCCTTTTCGGTCTCCCCATTGTGCCTCCCCGAATGGAACCGAAAAAAGTCCGTCTGCCCCGACAAACGTGAAATTTCAATATTTACACAAACCAGTACATCGATCGTCGTTAATTGCGCGGCGGCGCTGCAGTCGCGCGCAATAATTCTTGCGGGGCAAAAAGGCGCGGCGCAAAACGGAGCCGGGAAGCGGCGCAAAAAAGAAGGACGAATTAATGACCCGGTTTACTCGGACCCGCGCGCTTCCTTTCGGCCGTCAAAAAGATCCAGCTTTTCTTCATTCGGCTAACGACTTCAGCGATTTTATCGGCACCGCTTCCTCCAACGCTGCTTTTCCGCCTTCCGGGGATTAATAAATATATTTTAAATTATCTACATACAAAATATATATTTTAGATACATATAAATATATATGTGTGTCTATGTCTGAATAAAGAGTGCTCTCAGAAAAATATTCTTTTTTTTCCTGAAATGAGTTAATTTTCTATCAAAAGGAGATTCCTTTTCTGACAAAAGGAACCCTTTTCGATGAAAACGATTTTTCTTTTTGGGTACGAATCCTTTTTATTTAAAAGAATATTTTTCTGAGTGTGTATAAAAAGTGCATATGTGTGTTCGCAATCCGTGGACAGCCAGCCGCATGTTTGCTAATTAGTATAAATGCCACGGCGCGACCGATTAAAATCGCCCCTCCCCTTGTTTCCCCTACTTCGTATCTGAACAACATTCGGCGTGCGCGATCGCGTCGATAATCTGGCCGATTGACAAGCGATTAACAAAACGCGACGAGCAATTGGTTCGCACGTGGCTGAGGAGTATTAACTGGTTGTTAAGAGTTGTCGGTAAATAATTAACTGAGGAGGGTATCGGGCGAATTTAATTTTGGATAATTAGTATGGAATAAGTGGAAGAAACATATGCAGTTTGGGTGTTTCTGATTTATTCTTTTAACGAGATTGTCGTTTTCGTTAAAAGAATAAATTGAAATTAATAAAAACATGTCATAGTAATGTTACTACGATCTAAAACAAGGAAATTATCATCAATTACAACTAATCATTGAAATCTTTTTCAGTGCCAAATAGTGACAAAATTGCAAGAAAGAAATTGCGAATTCATAAGAATTCAACCATTTCCTACTTATCTTTCCGAATGAGAATGTTCATTTATCAAATTTTAATATTCATTGCTCAATTATTCGCACCTATCGATTATTCTTCATTAACTTTCAACATCGATAAATCCCCTCCGACAAGTCCTTTGCGAGTAATTAATTTTTCAACCAATAATACCGTCGAGGGATTCGACGCGAACGTTTCGGGTTTTGTTGCGTTTATTTTTGCAATCAAACGGCGCGTCGTGCGATAAACGCCCCACATTTATCATTAGAGTCTGTCTGTTACATGTGCGGTATTGAAGCGGAGAGCATTATATATTTTAAGGCTGGACAGGTGGCCTTATCTTTTGTAAAGCTTAGGGTCTTTCTTTCTCCCCCGTAAAATCAGGTTTCGATTAAAGTATCTTTCTGCTTTCGTGTCCCGCGAGAGTTTAATTAAAATTAGAGCGCTCGTTGTAAAAACGGTTTTTTATTAATTTATTTTACATTTAAGAGCGCAATAAATATTTTTGACAAAGATACGTGTGGAACGATCAACACGTCAATCGTGATTGACGAATTATTAATGAAAAATTTTGAATATATGAAATCTAATCAATAGAAAGAATGAGTTTGAAAAGAGATTTGTTTAATTTTTTCGAGCATTCAAAAATTAAATTAAAAAAATGAATTGTAGCAAATAATTGAAATGGAACAATGGGGATTATTAGTTTTTTTTTTTGAAATAATAATTTATGTTCTGGAAACGTCAGGGAAATCAAGCAAATATAATTTAACTTTCAGTTAATTTTGTTAATTACTCCGAATTATTTATTATTAAAGTTTCCGACAATGGCTTATTAGACAATTCATTTTCCTTCATTCCAGTCGATATCTTCAGTTCTCGTCGCTAATTTCCCAATGGCGATCGTCGCCAATTTTTCTCCCGTTTGTTCAAATCAGAATTGAACTCTTCTTTCATCCACAATACTTTTCGAACAATTTAGATCAATTTTTCTCATTGTCTTCTCATAGACTTCTCATTTGCGATGCCAAAAATCCCATCGGCACTTATTATTCCAACCCACATTCGGTTTCAAGTTCATCGTTCACCCATAAATTGTCGTCCAAAAGCGTCCATTACAGGCAGACATAAATAATTCGCCTCCGAAAGCGACGTTCCCACAGCTCGCAGGATAATTCGAAATGAATGGCCCCGAAATGCGAGAAACGTCGCTCGATCTGTAGAACGACGCGTCTTCGGCTTGCTAAGACTTCATAAACTAATCCTCATAACCCTTTTACGGTGTTTTAAACATCCTTTGTGTACTTTTTTTGCTGCATTTTTATTTGGATTTACTGTTCACTTAGTTCGTTTGGTATGTCTTTATTTTGGCGCACGATTCAATTAATTTCTTTGACCTAAACACCTTTTATGCGAATAGGTTTTGAGGAATTCGCCGAAAAAAGTCCAAAGACGAAAATAAATTTAGTATAATTGTCGAACCAAAACTTAATTTGGAAGAAATCTAGGAAAAGAAATTTTTTGGGTACAAGTTCAAAAGATTTAAATAAACTACAAAATGGATTTCAAAGATCGAAGTTTGATGGATATTGTTGTTTGTAAGATGCATTTAACGAAATTACAGTATTTGCTGGAATTCTGCGATTTTGTTGGAAAATTATTACTATTAAAGACAAGTATGTAATTTTGGAGACTAATAAGTTATTAAATGTAATTGACAACTGATATAAAATAAAAATTAATATACTGTTATAATTTGTTTTGAGGTACTCGTTTGCATCAAAATGAATTAATAAGGTAATGAGAAATAAAAAAGTAAAATTGCATGATTGTTCACATTTCAAAGAGTTGCATGATTATAAAATTTCTTGATTGAATTAGACTAAAAAATTTGCCGTATATGTTAAGACAAAGGAAAAAGACTTAGTACGATTTCAGAAATCTATCAGTAACTGAAATAAAAAAAGACTTTCTGACTTTAGTTTCAGAATAAACATTGTATTGTGACTGGCTCTATTTTTTCGAATTTTAATTTGCAACAACTGAATATTATTTGCAATAATTTGCACTATTCAATTTGCAAAAATTGAAGTATTTGAATTAATGGTGACACTACGTGTCATATTTTTACCAACTTAACTTCTTAGTAGCTTTTAATAGAAACAATTGTACCTAATGTTTCTCGAAGGAGCCATAAAATACAACACAATTTTCAAATTCAACCACAAATCTCAATCGCACAAAAAATCTGACACCCTAACAGAGTTTAAACATTTGCAAAAAAAAGTAGTCCGATTTCGACCATCTTTATCCTCTCTTCATCACTTGTCTAAGCTGACATCTTCCACTAACCCAAACCGAATTCCCCTCGTCAAACAAAAAACTGACATAGTTTTAAAAATATCTTTTTCATGTGAATAGTATCTTCCCAATCAGAAAAATTAGGCAATATTTGCGCAATATTTGCAGCAATCAATTGACTAAATATAATTGATATTCTTGTTCAAACAAACAAATATTGAGTGCAGGCTGTTCAAATCAATAAAACAGCAGAAATTGTTCAATTTATAGTTAACCACCTGGTAAATTTACCTAAAAGTTTATTTTAAAAAAATGGGTTAAATCATTTCTTTCACATTGTAATTTTGTACTCCTATTTACTCAGATTTTCCGATTTATTTTTCTGTCCTTTGGGAATTTGAAAAGAAAAGTTTAATTATAAGAAAGTACGTATTCTTTGAAACTACCTTTTTTAAAAACGACATTCTTTTCCAGTTAAACAGAAAAATGTCTTTAACTGCAGTTTCTGACCGATCACCGTTAAATCTAGCCCGAATTTCGTGTCGCGGAACCCGGGCGGAATCTGCGAGGACATATCGTCGTGCGTCCTTCTCGCGCCGAAAAAAGCGACTCGGGAGGTGGAAGACGCAAAGGGAAGTGGCGCGTGGCAATAAGTATCGGGACGCCGCCAGATGTTGCGACGAAACCGGCAGCTGTCTCCGCCACTTTCCAGCCCTCCTCTGCTTTTCCTCTCGGCTTTTCGAGAGCCGGAGAGCAGGTACTCCGAGGTTCCAATTTTTGCAACCGGCCGGGACCATTTGCATCGCGCGCCCAAACTCGGCGCGCCGGGGTTACGGCTGACCCAAATTCGCCGCGGCACTTTCCCGAACAAGTCCGAATTCCGCGGATTCAAATGATAATTGCAGGTTCCACGTCGAGTTACGCGTTTTCCTGCTTGGAATAACGGATAAAATGGAAATACAATTCGGTAGCCAATTTTAAACGGATACAAACCGGATTATTGAACTTTTTTAATTAAACGACGTACAAAAAAATATGTAAAAAACAAAAAAATACATTTCATTCAATCCGTTTCTATTACGTCATGTAATAAATTGTAGAATACATTTATTTAGAATTTTTTAGGATACAATTATTTAGAATTTTTTTCACGGATAAAACGGATAAAACTGCTGAATCCCAAAAATTTGCCCGAAATTGCAACCTTCGTTTCCCGCAGAAACGTTAATCACTTTTTCGTCTAATTGGCCGCACATTGTGCGCTCATCGCGCATTCGTTTCGTTAATGAAACTTCATTTCTTATTTCACCCATTAACTGCGCAGAAGCAGGTAATTCCCCGAGAGATAAAGCGACTGCTTAAAAATGCACCGCGGCGCTTGCGAAAGGGGCTACATGACTTACATGAACTCAAAGTAAATGACCCGTTAAGTCTCGCCATCTCTATTCCCCGTTGCGCGCCACGCTCGTTCCACGTGGGAGGAGCGTCCGAGCATCCTCGAAGCGGCGCGCGCTTTTCGAAACTCGAGGCTTTTCCGGGCGGAATTACGCATTCACGCGATGTCAGATTTTCCCGGACGACAACGCCGGAGACGTAAATCGAAATAAAGGACCCCGAAAGGATTACGTGTTTCCGGCGCGCGCCCGAATTCGACATTCACTCGATCGTTCGGCTGAATGTCAAAACGTTGCGGAGCTTTCCTCCGCGTTTTGGAGTTTAATTTCCGAGATAACCGCGGCACAAAGGGAAACAAAAGGGGATCTCGCGCGATCGTAATCTGTCCTCGAATTTAAAGAAGAAACTTTAAAGAAGAGTGCCTTTAAAGGATATATTCTTGGATGTTACGTGAGGAGTTGAAAATTGGAGTATATATATACTTAAATTGTAGGTAATGAAGGGAAATTATTAGAAAAAAAAATTATTCTATTTGAATTGTAAACTTAGAGTTTTTGTGAAATTTAATGTATGAGATAGAACTTTCTCTGTAAATTTACATGTAAATTGCAAATTTTTCATCTAAACTGAAGCTGATGTTAGAGCCTTAAAGATTCTATTTTTTGGTTATAAATATGTTATTTTTTTGTAATATGTAAGTTTTTCATTCAAATCAGGACTTAGTTAGCTCAAATAAAAAATGTATTTGGTACAACTAAGCATTCAGTAACTTTAAACACCCGAATTTACTTGCAGGCAATTTATTTTTAGATTACCTATAAGTAATAAAAAAAGATTTATTTATCTTCTGTAAATAAATCTTTTTTTCTGGGTATAAAATTCGCGAAACTTAATACAAGCTCATACAATATATTGTATAATTTGACACAATTTCACACACATTTATGTAAAATTATAACATTACATGCAAAATTAAACTTTTTAGATAAGAAAACACAATCTATTATGCAGTTGTACATTAATTTTTCATTATACTTGAATTTTACAGTGTGAAATTTTACAATTTTATTCTTTTTAAATTGGTGGAAAGCGTTTATCGGCGATATCTCGTTAAGTCAGCGCTTTTTATGGATGCAACTCGGGATTTCCGTTTAATGCGAGGTGGATTTCGGGAGTTACGGCGATGAAGAGGCGATGATACGCGCGATGAAATAAGTCGTCGCCGGGGAATCGTGTTTCGGAGGGAACAAAGGGGAATCGGTGCCGACGTCTCAATTCAGAGCCCAAGATCGGAGTATGGGAATCAATTTTTCACGGTGATTTTGGAGTTTTCAAGTGGAGGGTGGATTATTTTCTTTTGATCGGTAGATTTAGATCGGGAGATAGTCATTTTTGAAGGATGGTTCGCGACGTTTTGTGGTTTCAAAACAAAGGTTGTTATTCGAAGACGTTACGGTGGAAAAGAGAAGGAAAATGATGATGAATGAGATGGCGAATCTGCTGGGTCTTCAAGTGGAATTTTTCAGATGTAGATTTTAGTTTTTTAGACTCGTTTGTTGTGTTAATAATCCATATTTTCACGTGTAGACAACGAGAAACTGTTGAAAGTAAACTTCATTATTTCAATGTTGAAAGTTTGCAATCTGGATTTGTAACAAATTAGTGTAGTTCTCCATTAGAATTGTGCATGTTAAGTATCATGAAAGCATGATATTTAAACGTTAATGAGTGAAATAAGTTGAATGAGTATGTTGTAAATGTAACGTGATTCCAGTTATTAATTTTCTAATTTCCTTTTCATATGTTTGCTAATTATTGATTCTCTTATTTGATTTACAATTAATAAGTAATAATGAAAATAATAAGTAGTTTCGAAATTATTTCGTTGGAAAACATTTTCTGATTTAATTGCTTTGATTAATATGAGCAAATTTCAGAAAATTTTAATCTACATGTCGCTAATATGTTTTCAGGATATTTTATCATAATTTTGATAATTATCAATCCTGCAAAACATGTTTTATACAAATGAATAGGGGAAAAAATTGAATTTTCAGCCAAATGGATTCATTTTACTTGATTTGAATGTTATAATAATTCAACGAATTCAAGTTAAATTTATTTGAAAGGTCAGTCTAATTGTAACTGGAAAGAATTGTGAAAAATTCGACACTTCCTAATCAAACTATCTTAATTCCTTTATGCATTTAACACATGGCTTGCCAAATCAAGTTTCTATATTTGAATATAAATAACATAATCGAAGCAAAGCGAATTCTTTTTGAAGAATTGAAAATTTTTCAATTCTGCAAATACATCAAGGTTTTCTTCGTTGAAAACCTTGATGTATCCTCGAAAAAGAATAGAATGGAACTGAAAATCAAATGATTTATTCCCAATCTTTCCACCAAGGAATTCATTGTCCAATGATCAATTCATTTATATTCGTTTTCATGTAATATATGAAAATACTTTTCAGGGATCTTGACACTTCTCCTTCAATTTCAAAATGCTTCTCCATTTTCGTACATCCCAATTCCTACAATTCATTCGTCAAAACTCTCGTCTCCTCCTCCATTCCCCCGAAAAGTGGCTCCAGGAAGTGAGCGGTCCCGGAAAATAGGTTGACGTATCCACATAATTAAGGCAATCTTTGTCAAATCGAACTTCCGGGTGGGTTATTGGGTTGCTAAATGCACAAATGCTTTTCTACGAAGCGTCGAAAGGGCCGCCAGGTGCAGTTGCATCTTATCCAAAGTTTGTCTACTGTCTGATCCTGCGGCAACAAATGCTCCGCGCCCGATCGAAATTCGCAAAGCGGCCCGTGCCACGGTACCCGGCAGCTGCGCGACCTCCCTCGTCACTTGATGTGCTCTCCACTTTTCCTCGTCCTTTTTTTCGGCGCTCGCGCGCGGACACATGTTACTGCGAGACGGCTAGTCAAGTAGTCACGCGACCTCACGAAAATTATTCGGGCACCACGGGAGCACCTTTCGCAGCTGGTTTTTGACACTGGCCGCCGCGCGTCAAGCCAGCCTAACCCTTTCGGCCGCGTTTTTGCCGAAAGGAGAAGTCTTTTTCCTTTGTCGGGGATTTTATTAATGACTTCTTTACGCATCTGCGCGGCCGATTGTTTGGCAACAAAGTGGTTTGCAATTCGGCTTCTTGCGCCTTTTTTCGGCCCATTCTGGCGATGCCATCGGGAAATCGGCATCTGGAGTGATCGATCGCTGCGGCAAATGGCAGTGCGAAATCTTTGATTGTGTTTCTTCAGAAGTCTGAAAGTTTTTAGGAGTTACGTTGAATGGATTGTAAAAGTTTAGAAAATATACTGGAAGTATGGACGAGCGATGATTTTTTAATTTGTAGATACATTTTTTCAGTTGAATCCCAATGGAAACCAATAAAACAATCGTAAGCATATCGTTTCATATCGATTTCCGTTGTCAAAAAACAAGCAGTCTTCTGAAAGGAGCGGAAAATTGTTTCCGTCTGGACGTCGGGGGACACTTTTTGGCCTTTGTGTGTCGTCGCGTTCGGCTGATCGTATCGAGTCCATTGTTTAAGGGCGTTTAATAAACGAAGCCGCTCGTAGGAAGGCGGTGTCAATGCCGGCGCTTTGACTCGGATTTTCGTGACGAAATAGTTGCAGTGAAAAAGCCGGAAGGAAGTTGCGCGACAGGAAATTGTCAACCCTTATTGGGAGGTTTTGTGGCGCGATTGCGGGCTGGCGCATTTTAAGCAGCAATCAGCGACAATGCCTGGCGCCACTACGGGAATCTGCTCGCCGCGAGTGGAAATGTTGACGGGGTTATCGGGCTTATCTCCCGCGACGAGACGTGAATATGGAAGGTTTCGTTTTGTGGGACTGCATGGAGACATTATTTTTTGATTGTTTTCGGTATCGCTATCGGCGGTTCGGGATCAAATGAAGATTTTGTTGTAGGAAGTTGTTGTAAGGAAGGATTGAGGTTGAGAATTCTAATTAATAGGACAATTATAGTTAGTTATATATTCTGACTGGTTTGAAGATGTAATTTTTAATGGGACATTAATCCATTTGAAAATTTCAATTCTTTTGAATGAATCTGAATCGAAAATCTGTATTCCGTTCACAGAATTCAATGTATTATTGTGTACTAACAAAACGAGTTATGAGTTCAAATTCTACTTATTTCATTGTATTCTAAATAACAGTATAATTTCACAATATCAATTCCGTTAATGTCATAAAATTTAACCCCAATGGAACATAATTCATTGTGCTTTTTACAATTTGACTTAATTCACGAGGCTAAACTTCTATTCCGTTTCCTGAATTGAATAGCTCAGAAAACGTTGAAAATGAATTCCATACTTGGAATCAGTTTATAG
>JABFPB010000481.1:0-37684 GCA_022817645.1 Ceratoteleas bidentatus
CTGTTTGGCGTCTGTGGGGGTTCGTGGCGACAGTGGGGGTGTTCGGCGTCCTGGGGGGTTCTTGGCGTCTTTGGGGGTACTTGGCGTCTTTGGGGGTTCTTGGTATCTTTAGGGGTTTTTGGCGTTTTTGGGGATTTTTGGCGGTCTTTGGGGATAGGTACTCGCTTGTACCACGTGTGCGCCGTTTAGGTACGTCAGATCCCAGTTGAAAAATTCCATTAGAACTAGTCTTATTTGTATCTGTTTGTATCTATTTGTATCTATGCGGTTTTTGACAGTTTTTTTTCACATACTGGACAGTATTTGTATATGATTTTTGATGTCTGTATGGACTTATAAGTAATAACACATGCACTTTATTTGCATGTATCTGTAGCTCCTTATGAAAACGAGTCCTGATGGTTCCTATGCGGTTTTTAGCATTAGCGTTTATCCGTATCTAATGGTTTCTAATGGAATTTTTCAACTGGGCTATTTTATTCTTACTCTATACTTAGAAAATATTATTTGCTACAAGGATTTAATCCTCAAAACACCTCCCCCTCCCCTCATCACCCACAGCTTTCCCAAAAGCCAGCCTTCATTCGCGCGATTTCACAATTTCATAATCAATTATCCACGGCGGCGAGTCGACGGCAAAGTCGAATTTTTGCCGTCGCACGGCTTAACCGTGAACGCAGGCGTTGGCAATGGTCGCGGCAACAATAGCGATATTTTCGAACGATGGTGTAACGGCCGCGCTCGGTTTGCCACCGAGCGGTTCGCCTCGAGTCGTCTTAAGGCTCACGGTATTCCGGTGTCGTTAATTGTTTCCGATCGTTGCTCGCGTCGGCAAAAAGTTTCGATCGGCCCGTCGCCCCGCTCTCTTTTTCCCGTCGCGGTTTCACGGGCTTTTTGTCCTTCGCCGGGACCGTTCGCTTCCATCGGCAGACACTTGAAATCGCGCAAACACCGCGCAACTATTTGGCCCTTTTTTCGCCCCGATATAACGAGCCGAGTTCCGCTCCAAATTGGCGCTGATGATGCGGCTCGCGCGCATTCGTCGATACATACCGGTCGGCCGAGTCGTTATAAAATTTAGCATTTACACGTCAGGCCTGCATGATTCGCCGACGGCTCTCGCCGAGCCCGCTAATGACACAGCCGCGCTCCAGTTTATGGACGGCGCTTTTTGCGCGGCGCTCATATTTTTGTTGCTACATTGTCGACGATGCGCCGCGCGCGCGATTATTCCGCGAGATTACGAAACCGCGGTGTTAATGGACGGTTCGACAAATTATTGCGAAAGATTACAGTCCAGCGGGAAAACGCGCTCGTAAATCGACGCGGAAAATTTCGCCGCGCGCTTTTTCACGTGAGAGCGCGAGTGTTAAGGTAGTATGGCAGTCAGAGTCCTAATCAAATTGGATAGAACCGCTTAGAAATAATATGGACAAAAAGGGAAAATTATTTTAAATATTTAGAAAAGGCAGTTTATTTAAAGATGAATTATAAGGAAATATAATTTTAAAACTATTTTTATTGCCAAGCATGTGTAATTAATCACTAACTCGGCGTTTTTTATATGTGTGACGAGATTTGGCACAAACAAAGGTGGTAAGGTAAATATTTTCTTTAACAAATCGCATATTCATAATATAGTTGTTTTATTATTATTTAAGCAAAGTTTCAAGTGTTATTTAACAATTTCACATACTCGGATAATCAGTTTCCATAAGAGTCTGTGTCAGAAACGCATTTTTCCAATTTGATTATTTCAAAATTAAATCCTGTAAAGGGTGTGTTGATGTACATGCTCGTGTGTAGAAGTATTTATTCTAAGAAGATAAGTAGGTTTCAGAGAACATTAACTACTTTTACTGCACTGCCGTACTATGTTAACATTCGGCGATTCCACAAGAGGAAGTTTGTTGAAGCAGCCGTAAGAGTAGCTGGTCAGTAGACGAGCGACTTATATTGACTTTCCAGGTTTATCTTTGAATCATGTCTTCATTATAGCTGGACACTGCATTGGGGATTCACATAGATGGTCTATTTTTGCTGCATGGGAGAAAATCGTCAAATAGGAGATAATCTTCTGTTGAGATTTTTAATTTAAAGCTGAAGGTAGGAAGTTAAAGCTGTAGTGAAGACGAGAAGCTTACATTTAAATTAGGAAGGTTGTTGGTTGCCACTTAAGAGATTACTGACTTTTTTTTGCAGTATTTTGATGATGACATGAAGTATACGAATTTTTGTCCCAAGTATTAAATACCTGAAAGTAGTACATTTTCACTATTATGACTGATTAATCAACTGAAATTAGTCGAATGGAAAGAAGTCATATTCGCTATCCCTCATTTTTGTAAGAATTACTCCTGCTCTCAGATTTGATATCTCCATACACAGAATTCGTCTCCAAAGAATTTCTTTGGTAACCTGCAACGAAAGTCTGGGTGTTGATGGTTATATGAAATACAACAATATTGTAAATCTCAAAACTTAAAATTGAAATCACAAAATAGAAGTGTCAATTTGATAATCGTTGGATTTGGTTATAGCAGCTCTGCCCTTTCTCCCTAATGGTGCTACTAAAACTCCTATCATTGATCTTGCAACGGGTAGTATAATGTACTAAAGGGGAAGAAGATGCAACAAATTTACTGACGCTATACAATTTTACAGCTACCATTTTTTATTGAAAATGTATATTCCATTTCATTACAATAAGTATAAAATTATCAAAATATCTAATATATCTGAAATATTTAGAATATTAAAAACCTTTTTCCATGTTCATTACACAGTTTTTGTTCTAATCCACAAAACAATTAAAATAATTTTTCTGCAATCGGTACATTACCCTTATTGTAATAAGGGTAATGTGCTAAGGGTAATAAAGCACCCTTATTACTAGATCGACTTAAAAATTGTGTATACCTAAAATGACACAAGGCAATAATTTTGACGGCTTCAGAGTTTCTGATTGTTTATTACTCACACACATATTATCATTAAAATTAACAATTTGTTATGTAAAAATTACATCTGATTGATTTCATTTTCTCAGCCTACATTTTCATAAACAACGTATTATTTCTTTTTTTTACAATAATATTAGCTCAGAAGTTCAATCAACAACTCAGAAATGTAGCAGTTTAGAACACATTAACTCACTGAAGCACTGAAGCCTCGAGGAATCTCGGTGTAGCTAGCGTGGAAATAGTGCACATGTAGTCGTGTTTAAATTGGAACCAATTCCATATTGGTTGATATGGTTCTATCTGTTTCTATCAGTCTATCACCCTCAATCCACCTCCAGTCTCCAAAAATCACAACCCATTTTCTCCACCAAATCCTCCTCTGCCTCTATCTACAAACAAAAGCATAAACAGGTTACTTAATAGTCAATAAAGAATTCAATTAAAAAAGACCAATGAGAAATCAGTATTTTTCAAAAATTAATTGTAGGTAACTATATTAAAATTTTTAATATATTAAATTGTAAATCAAAAGGCAGCAATTTGAATTTAACTTATCTATTTTGAAGTCCAGTTGGAATCTGCCGCCATTTTGCAAGGAATTTTTGGAAAAATATGGATTTCTCAATGGTAGATATTATTTCCATGGTAGCTATTGTGTGTTTGTAATCAGATTATATGTAACCATTTTATAATCAGAGAGAGATCTTGCCAATGTGGAATGATTCTTGGCTACTGGATAAGCAAACAGCTTGTTTAGAACAAAGCCAGCGCCATCTTACACAAACCAGCAAAGGTACATTTTTGTAGTTTTGATACCTAAAAAATGGGACAATTAAATTATTTTTATATTAATTGCAAACATCTATTTTTACATAAAATTTACAATTTTTTTGGGATATTGCACAAATACTAAATTTGTCCACCTAGAGGTCGCTCATTTCGCCACTTGCTTACCTGCTGCTAACCAAAAGCACTAACACCCTGAAACCGTCCCAAACAAACACCAAACCACCGATCCAAAACAAAAACAAACACCCATTTTCTGACTTTCCTCGACCTACGCAAACACCCATCACCTCTCGCCGCCATTCCTCCAAATCCAAAGCCGAAAACGGTCGCGGGTCGTTGGCAGCGGCGCGCGATCGAAACGAAAATCGGGCGTTCGATAGCGTTCGTGGCGCCCCCCTCCGCGCGTCGCCGGGCGGCGCGCCGACGGCCGGCGTCGCGAATCCGCGCGCTCGCGCGAGTGGTGGCGGAACGTCTGGCGGCGCGGCCGAGGCGCGGCGGAACGGGCCGACGCCGGCCGAACGGGCGTTCGAATCGCCGCTCCCGCGTCAGTGCAGATACCGCGTTCGCGGTCCACGGTTCACGGTTTACGTACGGCGAGGGCTTTTTTGCGCCGGCACGCGTCTTCTCACCAGTTGATTTTGACGCGCGCCGCGCCGGCCCCGGCGCTTTTCGAATTTCCCGCCATGGGGCCCGACTAGTGACATCGCACCAGCGCCACACAAAAACTAGTGATTTTCGGGGTGCCAGTTTTTGCGATTGTTCATGCACACACGGATATGTAACTGGATGTCGTATACGTATTTTGCGCATAGATACGTTCGCGTATATACTACCAACGGGATTACGTAAAATATACACATCTATATATATATATATATATATATAGATACATATATATATTCGTATGTAAACAGCGCAGGTTTGTTTGCCTGCATAATTAGTCACGTGATCCTAGTGATTGGACGAGGATGTCGGGCTAGGGAAAGTCCCTAGATGAGGGCGCGAAACTCGGCCAATTGGTGTCGTGACGAGTGAGCGCGAGCGCACGGATTTTGGTTCGCCGCGCGAAGCAGTGGTGCGCCGGCTTTTTAGGTCAGACGGCACACGGGCACCGAGACTCGGCAGTGCGCGACCATTTCCCCGATTCCGGGCAGCATGTACCCTTGGTACCGGGAAAGCGTGGCGGCGGCCGCGGCCGCCGGCCTCGGCGGACCCGTCGTCGGCTCGGGCTTCTGCTCCACCACCGCCGGCCAAGGTGGTACAACCATCAAGACGGAGAGCGGCTACTCGGACTGCATGCTGGCGCTCGATTACGTGCAGAGCAAGGTGAGTCAGACGATTTGCATTCATAAACTGCGAAATTGCATCTTTGTTTACATACAGTGGAGTGACTTTGTATTGTTCAACTTCTATTCATAGCGCGAATAGAAATTAGACTGACCTTTCTGGGGTCATTCGAAGTGCAGGTACAATTTTCTTACATTTATTTCTTTACTTTTTTCAATGATACCTCACTTTTTAGATATTTTCTAAAAAAAAGTAAATTAAGAATTGGCCAGAACAATTTATAACAGAGGAATTTGAACATTTCTTTTTTTATTTGAATTGAAACTGCTAACTTTAGTACCACTTTACGAAGGATGTTTTTGAAAATGGCGGGAAATTGAGGTTTGAAGTTTGACAAGAAGTTTGTCAGTTTTTTTCCCCAAGATATTTAATCGAAGCCGAATTTGACATTTTCACAAAATTGTCAGCATTTTGCTATGCTGTTTTTGCGACAATGCGTTGCATTTTTAGGAAATCATACTTCGAATCGAAGGATCGGTTTCCGGGAATTTCGAACGCGATTGCGAGAGCGAGTTGTTATTGGGGGTTCAAGGTCAAAGGTGGAGGGAAGTTAAAGTTGGTTTTTGTGTGTTAAATATTGATAATAAGTAATTTTAAATGAAAAGACGATAGAGTTTTGTTTGAATTTAACGGTTTTCTATAGAGGTCGAAGTGGTTCGATAACAAAAACAATACAAGTTTTTTTTACTTCAAAGGTAGAATTATTACCTTCTACAAATCGGATTATTGTTCGAAATTGGAAGTAAAGTTGAAATCGAATAAATTTTAAAAATATACAGTACTTGTGTTTATTTTTAGTTCAAATAAGCTGCATGTTTATAAGAATTGCATTCCAAAATAATGTTTACAATAACAATGAAACATTGTTATGGTATTACTAAACACAGCAGTGAATGAAAATAAGTTTTAAATTTACTCAACGCGAAATTAATTAATTCGTCTTTTCCCCTTTTTTAATCGTAAAGAATATCTAATAAATTAACATTATGACAAAATGCCAACTGAACGAAGGAGTCCACACCAATAATGTATCTAATTGTAATTACAATTAATATAATAATTACACTTTGTAATTAATGAAGCCTTTTTCGTTTAATTAAATGCTCAGTAAAAAACACCGGTACTGAGTCATTTTGCGCTTTGTAATGAGAAAAGGCTGTCTATATTTTTCGATTCTATTGTTTATCTGGGATAAGAGAGCATTAATATTAACGTGTACCACAAATTATACAAACGTCTGCGAATTATCATTGGCTTTTGGTTTTTATTATACCGAGAGTCACCGCCCGTAACACATGCCCATTATATTTATTTATTTGAACGTAATTAGCTCACACGTGAGATAAAGTGGCATCAGAGAATTTAATTGCAGTTTGTTGATCAATTTCTTGGAATGCGTTCGTATGTACATTTCGAGAATGTTTCCAATGGCCAACAAATTTGCTGACTTATTTTTCCATCAACATGGTGGTTACCAAAATTGTTTGCAAAACTGTTCGTTTTTAAATTGTGCACTAATTTTTTAAAATTGTTTCCGTATTCCACAGCTTAGCAATATTTTTTACAATTCAAATTGAAAAAATAAGTTAATGTAAGTGAAATTACGGTAATTGATGTATAATTTTACTTTATCAATATTTTTATAAATGAATTAATGATTACAAGTGTTCGTTTATTTTTAATCTGTCTCACATTAAGGACTGTTTTGTTTATATTGAAGAATTGCCTCCAAAATAGTCAAATGAAAACAATAAAATTCAACTGATTTTAAATTACAACTGCAATGGTTATTTATAAACAAATTTAATCTTGCAACTATTTCACTACATGCTGAATTGTAAACCAAATCCTAATTTATGTCTAATATAATTACAGAAAACGACACACGTGGAAACATTATTAACTTTCAAAGTTGCACTTTTCCCTATATGCAACCCCGTTTGATAAACGAAAAATTAATATCGAACCTAGAGTTGTCATTTTGAATAATTATATAGAATTACAATTCGAACGTAATTTCATGTCCTGTATTCATGTTAAAAGTGTTCTTACTACTTATTAAAAATATAAATATCTATTCGTTCAAGAGCTTCAAGGTCAGTGGACAATTTGTTTTAGTTTTTTCTATTGTTTTTGACAAGAATAATATTCTGCTTTTAATCGAAATACAATATACATTTTTATGTTGACATTAATCTAGAATATTTTTATGGATTACACAATTATTAATCTGGTATTTTTGTATTTCGTGAAAACCTAACCAACATTTTTGTCTTATTTGTAAAAAAAACAAATAACACAACTGTGTATTTTAAGATTCTCTAAGAATTGCAAATTATTGGTAAAAACAAATAAAGGGAACTCTGAAAGAAGAAATCATCAACTGAATATCATTTTCCTTTATGTCATTTATGACATCCTTTATGACATCAAAAACTAATGAAAAAAAATAAATTGCTGTAGAAATAAATATTAGCGATTTCTTTTCACTATTGTATGATATCTGCCATTTATTTCTGGTGTTTGCTTTAGCATTGCTATTGGTTACTCACATCATCATGAAAAATATACAGTTTCGTATATGTAAAATTTATTTTCGAGCTATTTTAAGTACGATTGTCATTATATTCCTGTACATTGTTTTAATAAGTTATATTTAATTAAATTTTTATATAAATTATATTTAACAATGCAAAAAGTATAAAAAATTTGTATGCAATCTTGTTTTATATATAATCATATAAATTGCTCTATTTAAAGTATTCTTATGGTACGTGGTAAGAACAATATTCTGTCAAACATCGTTAAAAAATATCTTCACTCAGGAAGTTCAGAATCTTCTATTACCGCAGAATCTCGTTATGATAAGATTTTTCGTTGATATGATATCATTGTCTATAATAAAAAAAATGTTTTTGCGCAAAATGGCAAATTCAAACTTTTGGTGTTTTCGGAAAATTATCATATTCGTCTAATCGGTTGTAATTTTATTAAACTTTCATAACACGAATTCTAAAAATTTTCTAACAGTTTTAGAAGGTCTTAAAAGAACCACAACAATAACGCTGGTAAAAAGGGTAATAAATTGGCAATTATTGGCACATTAAATTTTCAATATATAACAAAATATATTGAAAGCACATTGAAAATATATTGTTCCAATTTATTTCAACCTATGTTTACAGAAAACAAGCATTGGAAATATATTGCCAATTTATTATTTTTCTAGAAAACTGTTACGAATATTTTCTAAAAACGCCACTACAGCCCCCTCCTCCCCTCAGTTTCACCCAATCGCGGAAAAGCGTCGCAACAATCGACGGTTGAACGACATTCGGCGCGCAGACACCTGCGAGACGCCGCGCGCTTTTTGCCGCGCTCGTTCGGTCGCGCGCTTTTCGACTCGGGGTCGCGATGACGCGACGCGCGCGCGATTCCATTTATCATTGGCGCCGCGCGACGGAAAAAGGCCGCACCGTAAAGGCCGAACGAAAGAGAACTTCATTGGCTTTTTGTCGCGCAAAAAGCGCGCGGAAAGTACAACACACTCGCGGCGCTTTCCTCTTCCCCTTCCCCCGCCGACACTTTTCCACTCGACGCGCGACCGAAAAATCGCGCCGCCGATAACGCCCCCTCCACCCGATTGTTGTCAATTTGTAGCGCGCGAATCACGGGGTTTTTGCGCGACGCTTTTTTCGCGCGTTTTTTGCCGCAACGCTATCGCGTGCGACTGTTTTATGTGACGTTTTCAATCGACGATTCACGAGCGACGGTTCCCCCCCTCCCCTCCTACGTTTTTTGCCGGCCGCAAGACGTCTTCCGAGTAATCCGACTTTTTGCACGACTCATATCAGCCGGCTATTTCGCCGCATTTGAATTTTAAATCGAAGCCGGTTTGCGATTCAATCCCGTCGATTTCGGCTAATTAATTACGGAGGGGAAGGGGGCTTTGGGGGGATGTAGGGTGTGTTTGGGGAAGGTTGGTATTGGAGGGTCAATCGGTGTTTTGGGGAAGAAGAGGGTTTGAAGTGAAAAGATGTGGAATGGCAGTGTTTTTTTTATTTGTGTGCCATAATTTAATTCTGTTAAATTTGAATAAATATAAAATTGCAGAAAAAATGTATATGTGAATAATATCAATGTCATGTAATAAAATTTTAAACATAAATATCTTGACTTCTACACTGTAAACCCAAAAGTGTAAAATTACACATCATGTTGTGTAATTCTAAAACCAGAATACACATCGTATTGTAATTTTACACAAAACGTGTAAAAATACATCCTATGATGTGTAATTTTACACAAAACGTGTAAATATACACACTATGATGTGTAATTTTACACTTTCTTACAACGTGGGTTTACAGTGTATGGATACGAATAACTTTATTTAGAAGTTTAAATTTGAAGTTTTCCCCAATTCTCACTTTTAAGTAAGTTGTTATTTATAAAAAATGAAGAATTATTTAAATGTTGTTTATAACATTTCAGACGATTTCCTGGAATTCAATACAAACTAAAACTGTAAATAAATCATTATATTTCAACAATTAAATGAAAACAAACAAATGTCAAAATCACTGTACCCATTTTGATATGCAATTAAAACAATATTTTTATTTATTATTATATTAAGAAACAGTCAAACTAATTCCATGAAGTAATAATGAAACATCGTTAAGTCAATACAAGCATATTTTCTTGGTACCCTAAATATACGGCCCTGTATACAATAACTAATAATATGATCTATAATATAGTACTATAAAACGAAAACGAAATTATACAATTGTCTAAACCAGATATAAATTGTTCAAAATGTGTGCACATTTACTTGACTAAATGACAGTTCTGCAGATGAATGTAATGATATCATTTTCTCCACGTGGAATACTTCAGTTTTCTGAAAAGTCGTCACTTATGTGTTTTGCAACGCGCTTATTGCATAAAAATAGCGGATTGACATCGCTAATGATACTATTTTAAATTATGCTCGCCTCTGTCTAATGATGAAGTGATTAATTACGATAATTGAGTGGTGGATAAAAGGTATGAACGTATGAAGCACTGTGTGGTTAATGCTTTGTGGGTAATACAATTGATGAGCAATCGTAATGTGTTGAGTAATGATATTTTATGGACTTGTGTGTTCGAAGCAGGATTATTGACCTATGCGTTGTTGTGCAAGAATTGTGTTTGTACATGGGAAAATCATTATATGATCACATGTGTTAATGTGAGAACTTTTTACTTTTTATGACGTTGCGCGCTGGAATAAAAGTGGTAGTGAAAATCCTATGCCTTATAGGATCCGACGGATGTAATGGCAAATTATTGTTAAGGTATTGTAATCGCGCGGTTATGTTAGATGCATAGCGTTGCGTGAGTTTTACAATTATTTGTTTATTGTGGAAATAATTGTATACGTAATAAGTTTCATTATATAGTTTGTAATATAGAATAGCCTACGGATTTATTAATAAACTTCTGTTTTCCTGGTTATTTGGTCATTATTAAGGATATTTAATTAAAGGATATACTTCGAAATATATAATATCAACATTTGATTCAGTCTGGATTACATAATGAACTTCGATATTTTCACGTTGGTGAAGAATAAGAAAGTTTTGGATAATTGTTTATCGCTTAATTAAGAGACTGTCTTATAAAAAATAACTGCTAAACTGAAAGTTGATGGTACCAGATGAACGCAAGTGTTTCCGTAACAGCTGAAAGGCAATTACTCGACTTCTTCAAATGCACGTGATGTTTTTCCGAACAAGTGCGAAGAGAGTGGTTTTCTTTGGAATTACCGTACAAGAAATGCATCACTTTTCATGTAGGTGCTCGAACACGTTTATTCGTTACAATAATTAAATGGAATGAACCGAAATATTTATTGTGATTCTCCATCACAATAAACCCATTGAACGACCCATTAAAATGTTTCGTTCAATGGGTCGATTTTAACGGATGTTAATACAAACATGTTTAGTTGTATTTTAGTTACAAATTGAGTTTTTAGAACATGGTCCTAAAATTGTTGTTCATTTTCTTCAAATTAATCAATCAATATTACGTAAAATAATATTATGTAATATTATGTAAAATTACAATTATATAAGTTGTTTAAGATTAGAAATGATTCACAAATCAAGAATTGTTTGCAACAACTTTTAACCCTTTTACCCGCGGTGGGTGAAACAGTGAATAAACATAGATGAGACCGTGAGCGTTCCACCTATGTTTATTCACTGTTTGAAGGATCTAATTCACCAAAAACTGCCTTTTACGGGGTATTTGAGGTTGCTGAGTACGAATATGAGCGCAGATTTTTAAAATTGAAAATGGCTGAACATGAATCTTGGGTAGAATTTTCGAAATTAAAATCAGATCCGATTCAAAGTTGTGTTTTTTTTTTTTTTTTTTTCAAATCCCATATATGTAAAGAAGCAGCTTTTAAATTTTTTATCTGCCATATTGGATCTTCCATTTTGAATTTGAAAATTTGAGTTCAGATTCGTGTTCAGCGACCTTGAAAACCCCACTAATGGTATTTTTGTGAGCTTCAGTGAATACAGAAATGTGCAGATGCAGGGTAAAGAAGCACTTATGACATTAAATTTCTTTTATAAATATTTGCATAAGGACGATCAGTGATATTGCAAATGTTTGATTTTTTCGTGTAAAAACAAAAACTCAACAGTGTAAAGAAAAATGAATTTTGATGTCTAAACAATTTCTCCCCCAAAAAGGGGTATCGGTACTGCTTATTAAGAATTTTAAGATGCTCAGATATCAGTCACACGTAGAAAAATAATTCGTGAACTATTGTGGTAACCGTTATCACAATCGAAGATTAATATGGGGACAGCTATGTAATGTAGTAAATGTTACCACAATTTTGGTAAATGTATACACAAAGTATGATTCAATTAATCTCAGTCTGTTTACTACTACATTTTTTTCCGTGTAGTAAATGATGCAAGTCCATTTTTCTCAGTGCATATTTTCATCAATTTATCTAATTTTTCATAATATTATCGTAAATTAACGCAGTACGCATTAGTATCTTTAACTTAAGAAAATAATTGTTTAAACTAGTTTTACATTGTGTTGATATAGCTTTTACCCTTTATAGGTCTAGATCAACTTTAGCGGCTCATATTAAGGTTTTTACATATTACTTTAGTAGTGATACAATGAATTGCCTATCTTAAGATAATGTCGAAAAATTGTGATTTTTAAAAATTTTAATAAATTACTTAAGTCAACAAAATGATGAGAGTGACATTGCTTGCATGTAACAATGTTTTCAACAATTTAATCTATTTTCGTAGACTGTGAGCCAGAGTTTGAACGTAAATTTTGTTTTGGTTTTGATGTTCAGGTAACCGCTTTATACTTTTCAACATATATTTTTCTGTAAACAAAGAATATCGCCCTGGTCAGACTGTTAATAACCAATCCTGATACCCCTCAAACTCATCTCTTTTTCAACTTCAACATCACTAAATCAAACCGCATCGCGCTCCTTCTCCCCACCAAAAAACACCCCTTCTTTCAACCCAACGAAAAAATGACTCGTACACCGAGTCGCAAAAATCATAAAGCAAAGGACGCTCCGCGTATAAGGCCGTACACGGCGGCTTGCGATTTTTTGGCCGGCCGTATACGGCCGATACACGTTTCATCTTTCTAGGCTAACTAACCGTCGGCCGAATTCGTCTGGAAATAATTCGCCGACGGAAGACAATGTCGCTAATTCCGCGCGAGTCGCATAAGGCGAAAGGGGCTATTTTTAACCCGCGTAAAAACGGCCGAGTTTACCAGCTTGGCGGAACGAGTCGCGGTGAAAAATTGCGCGAGAAACGAGTCGCATCATTTGGGCTCGACGTGAATACGGGCAGCGATAGCCCGACATGTAAACTGGTCGGTTCGGTATCGGCGTTTAACGCGACTTTGACATTTCTCGAGGTCTCCCGGGACGTCGGCCATTGGCGCGGTGGCGTCGCGCCAATCGCCAGGTTTCCAAATTTGGCGCCATTTCGCGTTCCGGTTCTCGGCAAAAATCCGCCGCGGCCCCTCCCGGCCTGCCAAGTTCAAGGTGCATATCTTTGCTTAGCTAATGGCGCGCGTGAGAACGACGCCGCGGGAGCCGCGCCGCCGGGCAATCATTGTTCCGCGCTTCTCAGACGAGTGACGCAATGGCTGCAATTGTTGTACGCGTAATTACGCGCGGACGATTCTTTCGACGCGATGACATTTAGTCGAGGAATAGAGCTGGGATGGCATTGTTGGAGAGAGCCGAGGTCTGATGTAAAAGAGGAGACGAAGGTGGACGGAGATAAATTCTTGTAGCCATGTGAACAAAATATTACAGACCAATTGGGATCCGGTGGTGGCACTGGAAAGATAATTCAAATGGCGAAGTTAAAGCAAATGTTGTTTTGGAAAAATAATTTATTGAAAAATAATTCTACCCAGAAGAAACACCTAGGACGTTTCAGTGTCTGAAAATGAAACCCCAATGAGATACCTTTTTTTCTAGTGCTATAATAGAGAATATTATTACTCATCTGTAAATACATACTCAAATGTTTGATGTTTATATATATGTGAAAATAAAAATGCAATATATCGATTTCTATGTGCATTTTTCTGGTTTTTATTTGGATCTATTTGTACCTAGTAGATTTTGTCAACACACTGAGAGACATTTTTGTAGCCGTTTCTAGAATTTCGTGTAACTAGAAAATCGTAACTAGGTAATCGTAACTAGAAAAAATTTACAAAATAAGTTTTTCCTTCATCACTAAAGATTCTGTAACTGCTACCAACAATTTTAGATAATTAATTCTTAAGTTTTGATAGGAATTATTTCCCAAGAATTTTCTCTCAGTGCAGAAAGAACAATTTTTGAAAAGCTTTAGAAAATAGAAAGATAGTAGATACAGGATTTTTCTGAAAATAATGCACTTGTCAGTCCAAACAAGGGTACCTAAAGACATTAAACGAATTTTAGTACTGCGTTACTGAAATTTGGTTATGTTTAGAGTAATAAAAACGTTGCCGGAAAAATTATGACTTACATACTTTGACAAGGAAGTACAATTACACGCAGAAAAATATCTTTGTAAAGGCTGACACACATCACGGATAATTTATCAATCAGCATAGCGCAGCATAAACAGGTACACAAATAACATAAAAATAGTTCGATAAGTTACTTTTACTTCCTAAATTAAGAAATCTTAATAGAGCAATTTTATTGATTAATTCGGTAAAAGTGCTCAAGTTTATGTTAGGAAAAGCCGTTCGCTGACTGGTTGCCAATTATATACTATGTAAGCATCTGTTACGAGCGACGGTTGCGCCATCTACACCGAGAAAAATCTCATGCTGAAATAACATGAATTCCTGGCAATACTATATGAAATTCATTTAACTATTGTTTACATGACACGAAACAACATGAAAATAACCAATATATTTTCATGTTGTTTTTACAGGAAAATCGCCAAACAACATATTTTTCATGTACAACTAATACGAAAAATGCTACGTAAACATTGGTTCATAAGTATTACCAACATGAAAAACGGTACAGGAATTTTTAGATCATTATGACATAGTGATTTCTCTCTGTGTAGAAACTATTTTTTCGGGAAAAATTTTGTTTCTAAAATTATAACGTTTTTTTGTTTTCTATTTTGTTTCTAAAATTTTATTTACTTATTAATGCAGAAGGAAAGTTCGTTGCTTAAATAAAATCTGTTTGAGGAATCATATCGAATTACTTCATCGACAGAATTTAAGGAATAATAGTATATTACGTTGTTTTTCACGTCAGTGTAGCGTGCCGAAGGTGGAACGAATTAGGTTAGAGTGCCGAAAGCGAGAGCTTTCGGCACGAGAGGCTACACTGACGTGAAAAATTGGTTTTTCCCAGAAAAATCGTTACATTTCGCCGTTATTTTGGCGCTGTCGGTGTTTACATATAATAGGAGCAAGACTTGTAGGCGATTTGGGGGTTAAAATCGCCGCTGTATTATTGGCGATTTTACCTGTAAATTCACTTTTGGCCGTTGGTAATTCTTTCTCCCAAGCTCTGTATAACCTGAGACCACGCGACTTATATACGTATTTCAAGCACAGTTTTCCGATTGTGCGTGCGAATTTGCCATTTTTGCGTCGATACTCCTGCGATGTTTCTTGCGTTCTGGAATGTTTATAATGGGTAGCAAAAAATAAGTGAATGAGAGTCTGAATAAAATGAAAATACTTATGTTGGGACATGAGAAGCAGCCATTAGGTTTCGCATCAGCGCCGTCTAGGGAAATGACAATTCCACTGATAACCTACATTTAAAAAAAATTATTTAAATAATGGCAGGTGATTCTGTGATAAAAGAAGAATGTTAAAAAAAATTCATTTTTACAAAGATGCTGAAAATTGCTGTAATTTTAGAAATCGTTCTCCTCTTGACAATACTAATTTTACTGAAAGCTTTTTACCTTGAATTGCATTGTTTCACTTCAGTATTCTTCTAAAAGTAATGTTTAAAATGCAAAACAACAGCGCATCGTCATGGTCTCAAAACTAAATCAGATATAGACGAATTCTACTGTCGCCACCTCTTTTCTTCCTTCTAATCTTCATCTCATCGCTTCAAACGAACGGATAACTGTTAGTCACACGAGGTGATTTGCGCAAAGTCTATCTGATTGACAGAAATATTTGTTCTTTGCCATAACCTAATTGAGTTACTCGGAGTGCGAGCAAGTCGAGTTCGAAGAAGTGAGTCAAAAAAAGTGGGGAGATTAGTTGATATTCTTGTAAGGTAATGTTAGATTATGACAACAAACAAGTGGACACTGTATCCAAGTAATAGATGTAATCAAATGTTTTACAATCAAATTTGTTTACGACATAGTTTTACAATACTGAATTTTGGAAGTGGACTAATTGACAAAATAATTAAAATTAATTTAATATTATGAAAGTATGTTTTTTTAATGAAAACAAACACAAACATTCTAATAGTAATATGGCTAAAATGCGTAAAACTCTATATAACGTCAAAATAATATAATCTCAATCAGTAAATGCTGTGCACAGGACTTTTCTTGAATATTGATACTTACTTAATTAAATTAAACCTATTTCAATAACAACACTGAAAAAAGAAGTTGTTTGCATCACACAATCACTTGTCTAATCCAGATAGTTTCCATCGATTTTAGACAATCGACATTGTCTGATTCAGACAATGTCGCTTCCGAATTTTTTTTTTCAATGAAATCACTGTAATTCTATGTTACATAATTTGTGTCGTCGATTTTTCTTCGTACATAATTAAAGACGACTAATACGCGATGATTGCTTAATTGCGATAATAAATGTCAGATTTAGTGAAATGATTCGACGGAAATTACATTGTAGAGCGGAGTACAAAGATTAGAGGCCTCTGTTCCTTTTTTATGTATATACCGGTACACTCCTAACAGGTGTCATGGTATAATATGATTAAAGCTATAAACGTAAAAAGTGACATATGTCTTATATATGAAACAATTTTGCCACGTGTGATTTGCGCCTATTCATTTTGAAAGTTCTTATGATAATTTTGCTGATACGACGCCTGTTGACTCTACATCAGTTGAAAACAATGATTTTTTTGTTAAAAAAATAATAATTAACTTCAGTTCAATTTAATCGACCAGTTTTCTCACGTGCGTAAAACAGTTTTGATAAAAACTTCTGTTAGAACTTTTACTATAATTAAATAAAAAACACAAATAAAAACTGCGGATAGAAATAGACTTAACTTAAAGTGTTATATGAAGTAATATTAAATAGAATGAATGGAGGATTAGAGTGTTTTTATAAACCTTTTTTGTTGGGAAAAAACTGTAAGCCGAGAGGAATCAATGGCAAATCAATGCATTAATAAAAAGTAAGATTTATGATTCAGTACATTCACACTTAGCACTTTTTTGCTTCATTACATACTTGAGTCACAGTGCTGTGTTTGGGAAACTTGATATTAAAGTGAAGTTAAATTTAAAAGTTAAAAGACACATTTTCGAACAGTAATTATTTTCAAAAATAATTGAAGCAACTTTTTTTGCAAGAAAATGGAATGTTACTGTATATTTTTGACCGAATGCCACAATTTTGTATGTAATCATGTTTGTAAAAATAAGGTAAGTCGAATGAATCGTAACATTTATTCGACTTACCTTATTTTTACAAACATCATTACATACAAAATTGTAGCATTCGGTCAAAAATTTTATTTTGTTTGATATAAAGATCTAATCAAATTCTTTTACTTGAAAGTTCTTTTTTGTAACAAAAAGAATCATCAGTGTTGGTTGTAATTATTTCACTTGTATTGAAAGATTTTAAAATGTATGACCTCATGAATTTCATGTCAAGCAACAATTAAGAACGTTAATATGCAACATTAGTATTCTGGTATTGCTTCAGATATCACATACCCGTGACACTGCTGATCAAGTCGAGTATTTCTTTCATTGTATGTTATAAAATCAAGAGAAACTATGTGTATTCTGAAGTTGTATGAAACTTGTAACATGATCGATTCACAATCATTTATAACATCTAGGTTATCCATTATTCATTACAGATAGTACAACAATAATAAAAATCATGAATCTCGAAACATAGTTTTACTTTATAACTGGTAATCGATATTGTAGTTATTTTTGTAAGAACTGTGTACGTAATGCGGAAGTTCTTTATACAATGTCCGATTTTTAGCCGTTTAATTATTTGGGTTTTAGTAAATTATATTGTATTTCAGGTTTGTTTACGAAACAAAAGTAATGCAAAAAATAACGCTAATTGTTTTCAATTTCGTTCCACTCAAATATAAATTATCAATATTACATTAAGTTATTTTTATGTTTAAAAACAACTGAAAATCGTACGGGTCTTGAATTGTAAACGTAATAAAGTGTGATTTTTATAATGGTTACTCGGACACAACGTTGCATTGCGATTTGCTCCAATTCCGGCTTACATGGAAATAAACTGTTAACAATAGTTTAGATGGTGTTCACTTACAATCCTCAGAGTGTAAAGTAAATAACCAATCAATAACAAGATCCTATAAGAAAATGTAACTAATTGACTGTGCATAACAGAACCTTGTGAATTAGTTACCTCCGTTGCAATATGAAATCTGTCGTAAATATTGAATAGTTTGATGTAATTAAAATCTGATGATATAATCAAATTTACACTTAAATCACTATTTTAATGGTCATTGTGGAGAAAAAAATTAAAGATATCGCAAAATTTTGCTTAGTTCCAAATACAATACGCTTTAAATACATCTGTTTGTGCCAAAGAAATAATCTTTTGTAATGAAAATAGTAATTTTTCAACAAAACTGTTCTTTCCATTCAGTGGTACGATTTCCATTCAGTGGCCCCTATCGGGAAAATCTGCCCGATAAGGCCCAGACATGGATCTCGTGTGGAAAATTTTCCCGATAAGGGCCACATCGATTCCATGCGTGACGTACCCGATCACAGCCCCATCAATTTTGTACAATTTCTACTAGGGATAGTAATAATTAAAACAACTTTTCTCTCCGTGTAAACCCTAATTAACGAAAATAATGAGAAACGACTCCGATCGATTTATTTTCCATTTCAAGTCCTTTAGAAATGGCGTATTTGACAATTATTTCACATTCTTTCACTGGCCTAATAAGAAAAACCAACTTTGATCGGCCTCGTGTTCTATTAGAGCTTTCGCTCTGCGAATAAAAGAAGACGACTTTGAAACCAACATGAATTCGAGTCGCCTCGTTAAGGAAATTGGAGCCTGAATGTGATGTCCGGAGTTTTCATTGGCAAACCTTCTTTAATCTTTATCGAGGGAGATGTTCGACGGTGTTATCGAGGGAACCGCGGGTAAGCGGCTTACGGCGGAAGCATCGCCTTCCACCGCCAATGAGAGCATGTGTTGTGGGATCTTTCGTCACCCGGTCTGAAAAATTGAGATGTAAAGACTGGCTTTGCCACATTCGATAACGGATCAACCCGTGGCGAACTTTTGGATTCCGCAAAAAAGAGCTTAATTGACCGAAAACGGATCAGTTAACGATTACGTAACACCCCGGTCGAGATAAGGCAATAAAAACGCGCGACTCATCAAGCGCGCGCCAGTAATCACTTCTTTTTCACCGGGTTGACAAATTAGGTGGCCAAGTGTAATGCTATCGACCGGCGACGTTCATTAATCACATTGTAATTGTGTAATGCAATTTTAGAATAATCGAATTTGCATTTCTTACCGACGTAGAGTTATTACTTGTCACGTATTTCGGTGTACAGACATTGATTTACCGCATAGTGAAAATGTTTGGAAGTTAGATTTTGAAGATTTTTAAAAGAGAACCATTCTATTCGCATTTATGATATTTTATTGAGAAGTTATTTAAATTACCACCGAGCATTAATAAACTAATAGTTTAATTTGAAATGATTGATTAAAGGAAAGTGAATAGTTGAGTGCAAAGTTAGACTTACATTGAGATTGAGAACGTGATTGTGTATATATTGATGTTTATTCGAATTCTGTCCCTTGAATACTATCAAGTTAAATTTTTGTTTAATTAGTTAGGTTAACTCTTCAACAATGCCGAACATTCTTTAATATATATTTCCCTTATTGTAATAGGTTGTTGTTTTATTGTTTAAAGGAAAGAAAAGTGGAAATGACAAACAGTTTTTTGAACAGTCAATTTAGTTTTATTAAAAAAAGTCTTAAAATTACATCACGGTTCACAGAATAATACTTTTGGAGTGTAGTTTTAAGTTATATATAACGAAGTCCAGCATGCAATTTTACATTCCTTTTTTTACAGTGTAGTACTTATATTAATCTGACAAAGATTGCAAAGAATTTGCCACAAACCTTTTTTGCAACAGAGCAACATTTCGCCAAGAACTAGGCTCTTGAATTTTCCTAATCCAAGACTGCCTTGCAATTGAATGTATTTTATCACTGTGAATTGTATTGTATCGCAGACAATTGTAGACAATTGCAAATAAAACTAACAAACTTAAATGAAACCAGCAACATTTTAAATTGGTATTAGAAAAAACTTCAGAAACTGCCCCATGAGCAGATTTCTCGAAGTCAAGCAAAATGATACCACAGGCAAAATCTGCTTGGTATACAGTTTGGACTGACCTCCACATCCTGACGTATGTTTCCTCGCTTTGAGAAATCAGAAAGCAATACGAGACCTGATGGTAAACTTCCTCCAGATACACGTGGATGGAGACACGAAATTCAAGATTTTCTATTCTAGAAAATATACGATTTTGCTATAGTGAAGCAGAATTGTAATCTGCATATTTGGGCTAACTTATGACGTTCTTAAGATCAGAATTAGTCCAGAGTTTTTTTAATATTGCACGATCCGGACTTCGAGTCTCACCTTAAAACTAAAATTGAATCGCAGTCTATTATGCCTAGCCTGACTCCAGACTAATTTTTCCACGCAAAATTGAATGCGAATATTAAGCCAAAAACGAGTTTGTTTCGCAAATCCCGTTTTTAATTCTCACATACTTTACTCTGCAGGAAATTAATATTATTACCTTTTTCTTCCGGCCTTTATGAAATAGTATTTGCTCTACATTTCTCTTTGCAAAAGTTCGTAAAAATTTCACTGTAATATCTGTACATCCGAGTTACTCCGCAAACTGTAAACAATTCATTCCTTTCGCATCCGGCCACTCTCGCACAGCAGCTGTACGCGTGTAAGGATAATTGTAAATTACCGTCGAACCGGTATAACGTTTCAGGTAATATTAAATATTATGAAGCGTAAAATTTCGCTGAATATTTGGCGGTCAGTTGTATAAGTGACTGTAACCGTAACCACGTTTGCAACGGCGATAGCAAATCAACGCGGATTTCGTCTTTATGAACATCGCGATAAATTGCTTTTAATGTTCGAAAGCGTAATCAAATGAAGCGCCGCGAAACGCGCGTTCCCATCCAGAAATAGAATTGGCGCTGTTGCGTAACTGTTCGCGAGATTTCTTTGACAAAGTACGTCTTCGCAATTGTAAAGGAAAATTTCATTTGCTTTGTAACGTTGTTTGCGATCGGCAAACCACTTTGTCGTCGCTTTGCGGCTAGGGATCTTAGTATCACGCGATTAAGTTAATGTTTTGCGTGGATTATTAATATTCGAAAATAAGAAAACGGCGACGCAGAGCACAAGTTGCGTGGCTAATGAGTCGTTCCGGGTAACAGAAGATCCGATGCGAGAACCGTTTGTTTGAAGAATACCGAGCGAGAATTAACAATGCTGAATTTAAGAGAATACGGTGCAGAATCGACGAAGGTAGTCGTTATTAAGGTAGTATAATAGTGACTGAACTATTTAAAAAATGTATTGTCACTAACAAAACTTGCAAAATAAAAAAGGTACACGGAGAAAAAAGTGTACTAAATTTTCAAAGAATAAGAAGAATAAAAAGAAAAAGAATGCTCTATGTAAGGCAGTTTAAAATATGGTATATGAAACATTTGATAAAAATATGAACAACGGTAACATACAAATGAAAAGGTCGCATAAATCTGCGCCCTATTCATATATTTGAAAATTCTTTATAACTTACGTATAGAATTCTTTTTCTGTACTTGATTTGAAAATTTAGTATATTTTTTTCTCCGCGTATATTCCAAGGCTAAATACAATATACGTTTTTATGAACGGTAATTTTTCTTAATTAATACAAATTAATAATCAGCAATCAGAACTCACTGAAATTTTGTTTAAGGGGCCGTTTAAATGTAATCTCTGACGAATATTATTTTACTGAATTCTCTCTACTTTTGTTCCATTTTAGTACTATCTTAACGTACACTCATGCGGGGCTTGAAAATTGATCCTTAGAGATCGTTCGATTAGATGACTCTATTGCATTACTATCTGCATCCGCAAGCTGTCATAACGGCGGTGTCGATTATTGAAACGTCAAGATAAATATTTCGTGGTTAATTATTCAGCTAGCAATCACAATTTGCAAATAGGGCAATCAACGCAAGTTTTATTTAACAGAGTGCTGGGTTGTTGGCTGGAAATGGATTTAAAACCTCCGCGACAAAACAAGCAATTATTCACATTAATTAATATACCTGTATTATTGATTGTGTAATTACGAAACATCGGCGACATTCATTATGAAAATTAAAATCAAATTGAAGACATGGTTTTATCTGTCACGGACGCGTAATAAATTACATTAATGTCACGAATTCCGTGTGGCGACGTAAGACAAATTAGCCCGGGTAAAATAGATCCGACGAGGATTCCCTCTTCGATTGCAACTTTTTTCGAAAATAAATGCTTCGAATGTCTCGCGCAATGCTTTTGTTCAGGTCACGTGACAAATATGCGTTACTCGATCAAGTTCCGCGATAGTAAAACATATGTAAATGATATGTTAAGAACATGTAATCAATTTACGTCAAATACACATAGTTCAAACTCGTAGTTTTGACGTGCTATTACAGCGTTTGCGAGATTGCTTTTTAATCTTCTGCACTGTATCAGTTAACACTGAAATCAGTTAAAAGATGTATTACTTTCTCCATTTTTATTTCGATATCAACATTCGAAAACAGTCGCTAATAAAATAGAATCTCGAATTCTGCCTTGAAACTGGAAACGAAAAATCCCCTCTTGCCGCATAAGCGACGAAAATGTAAGCGTTTTGTTCGAAAAACTCGGCGAAACAATTTTCACGCGGATAAGCAGGGTCGTTACTGTCAGATCTCACCGGATAGTTGCGATTTTTCACCAGCGAACGGTTCACCAAATAGAACAGTTTACTCGCACTTACGAGACATTTAATAAACCACCGATTCAACACATTTCTCCGTACTTGTTTTGCGTTCAATAGCAAAGCGTGTTTTGAACTTTATGTGCTGTGGGTAATAGGCAAAGCGGAGCACGTCGGTTGTACACTATACTGCTTTCTGACACATCCAATAGCACTTCCGTTTATTCTCGTGCTCAGGAATTTCTCGAAACTCTTCTCCGCCGCGCCATTCGTGCACTTTTCTCCCATCTTTTCGGTTTTCCACTTCAACTTTCCAGAAACGATCTCGTTTATGTAGCACGTCACATCGGCAGGAACTCACTCGCAAAAACGGCGAATCCGCAATTGATTGAAAGCAACCTGCAGTTCCTTTCTCGAACTTTATCATTCGGGTTGTTTGTTCCCCGAAAAACGAAAACTCCGTAACTCTATTTCCAAATCGCCCTTCTTGGTTAACAATTACCGTTCTTTTATCGTTCATTAATTCCGCGGGAGAAATACAGTCACGTTTATGCCTCCGGTACGACATCCGTTGCCTTCATTCCAACTTCGAATGTCTTTCTCATTTCAATTCAAAGGCTGGCATAAATAAGCCGTCCTACGAAGGATTGACTGGATAATGGCAGTGATGAAAATAAAAGGACCGAATAACGCTTGGCAAGAGCGTGCATATATCAAAGTAACCCCGCGGAGATACATGGAGGGTTCTGCAGAAGGGTCATAGCTGGTCAGACTCCCGTCTGTATCTTATGTATTCGAGTTCCCGGGTGATCAGGACCGCGCGAAGGTCGGAGCCAATGCAACGTAAATACGAATAAAATATCGATAATATCGCGAGTGCGGCAGATTGGCGCCAAAAATGAGTAAAAGATAAGGACAACGTTCTGGCGGGACTATAGGTAGCACTATAAGCGCACATCGCTGACCCGACATGTATACCGAGTTTTATGCTTTGGCGTAACTTTCGGTCCACGGATTTCCTGTTATTCAATAACCTGCCGCTGTTTAGATCGAGAACGATAGCATTCTGTCTGATAATTTTTATGACCTTCCGCGTGCGATCAATTTCGTTCATCTTTACGTGCCCCACACTCCAATTTGGGGCACGTAAATAAAGTGGCGTTTTTTAACGCCACTCGGCGTTGGCGCGGGAATTTCGGTACGTTTCCCGGTCTCTATTGAAATGTTCCACAGCTATATCTTAATCAAGAAAACAATTCGACGTGCTAGTCGATACGCAAATACACCGCATTTCATTGCGCAGACTTCCCTATTTTATGACATTACGTTCCCGGCATAAAAGATTACGTAATCTCGCCATGCCTCCTTCTCGCACTTTCTAATTCACTGTATTCGCGAAATGTTTCATTAAGCGTGAGAGTCGACATTGTTCCCGTGTCAAGCAAGATCTGAATGCATTTTATTACAAAATGTCCGAAACAATGTTCTGCGCTCTTTTCATTTAAAGACCGCAATAGAAGTTTTAATTAGCTACCCCTTTCTTTCAGTTGAATCCAAATGAAGCGCCGAGGTAATCTCGCCGCTCGCACGTATTTTCCAAAAATCCGGCTCACAATTGATTACGAAAGACATTTATTCGGCCGTTTATTTCGGTGTCGTTGCAGCTGTTGATTTGTCAGTTGACGACGCGATAACGTAGTTTTCGCGACCCTTCAGACCAAGATTAACTAAGTCATAGATATGGAGCTCTCGCGAAAGCAGCTCAAGATTTAGACGCCGCAGGAATTTCATCCGCCCCTTTGTAAAATGTCATCGACCGAAACGACGTTATAATGCTGAAAATGCGTCGGGGTCGCTCGAGCTTTTACCAACGCACACCGCACTCGAGGTTGATATTAAATTTTTGAAATTTATAGATTTCGGTTGCTTTAATGTTTTGTTAATGGATATTGTTTGCACTTATTTATTAGTTTAAAGAAAACTGCGATTGCTTCTAAACAATCTTTGACTGATCTATAAATTCGATAGATTCGACTGATTTATAAATGTCAAGCTAAATTGATTTGTTGCGCCGAACAGAAATCTCCCAGTCGATAAAACGGCAGTTTATACAATTGAAGGGCGCGATAGATAAGTGGCATAAACACTTGGAATGAATGCGAGCGCAGTATTTAACAAGTTTTTTTCACTTAAAATAGATTTCAAGTAGCTCGAACGATCGGCTATTATTGGACATCGGATTGATTTATTGGAAAACAGATTATAACCAATTTGTTCTAACGGAACTTGCGCAATTAATTACAAAAAATCAGTTCGTCCAAGTTAGTCCATTTGGCGGCATGTTAGATAAGTCGACAAACTCGGCTCGATTTTTCTCAAGTTTTTCGGACAACTGGTCGATTTCTCGCAGCTCCTCAACGGATGTCAAACCGGCGAATGTTAACCGCTAATTAATCACGCAACTAATTAATCGTAACTGCAATCGTTGAATCGATCAATGTCTCTGTAATTGGTTTTATCATATGGCATATCGTTCGCGGTGTATGGTCTGAACGTGGATTCGACAGATCGCAAAATTTCACGACTTTTGGTGGCAGCTAGGGTTCGCGTAGACGGTGATATGCGGTGCGTTAATACACATGCATGTGGACGCAAAGCACTGCTATTATAAGAGAGTGTCAGATCCTGGGAGCGTTTCTATGATTGAGTATTATAAAGGGATCAAGCCACCCTCGTTTCGTGTGTCAACAGTGCGTCTACCCTTGGGTCGGTTTTTCTTTGCAGCGCATAAAAGTAATGCGAAAATGATGCTCAAATTTTCATCCTGTCAATACCGAAATCTCTATCACCCGTTGCACACAAAACGAATTGCCAGATTCCAGACGCGACCTCAGATTACATCAACTGTTCCCTTTGGCCGGATGACGTAAACAAGGGTTCGATAATTACAACACTCGAGGGCTTTCTTTAGAAAGCACGTCACTCGGCCAATCGCAATGCAAAAGTATTCGTAAATAGTCGAGATAAAATTCCCATCGCGAGATAGCTGCGTGCGCGTTTTCGCGCATAATATTTCCATCAAGGTGATGGAAATCGATGCGTGCGGAGAATAAAACGATAACATGATGTATAGGCCGCTTTTTGCGGGGTTCGGCGTATCATGAGGGATAATTAAGATATTTTTTCACGACGGCGAAAAACTCGGCGGTGGAGGTCTCCGAAATTAACGCAAAGCAGAAACTATTGCTACGCTATAATTCGCGCGTTAAGTATACCCGAGGCTCGGCTCGCCAGCGCTAACGATAACGCACATTACGTATGGTACATGGGAAAGTCGACTCGACTCATTGAATTTGCGTATTTCGCTATCTGAGGTAGTTAGGGGCTGCATGACTTTCAGCGGTCTCATTGAAAAGCGTTGTGTTGCTTCACTTTGTAACTTAAACATTTCGAAATACAAAGTTGCAAGTTTAACGCATCGGGAAATGAAACATTGCTTTTGTTGCGATTAATCGGAATCGTTAACGACGTGAGGTTTCTCGTGCGTTATACATTAAATGGAGAAATAGGTTTAAGGATTGGGCGAGACTGTAATTGGAGTTTGTTGTTTGAAATAGTGAGGATTACAATTTAATCGCAAGATTCATTGATGTACATGGTGATCATCTACACTGGAAATTAAAAAATTGATTACAACTAGATTTAGAATTGTAAATACCTACAAAAATTTTTGAGAAAATAATATATCAATTGTATATTAATCATTATACAAGTTAGAAGAATCACAAGACGTTTTGTTTCGGAGTGAAATATAGGTCCAAGATGTTAAACGAAAATGGGAGGAGGATTATCCAGTCGATTCTGCGGTGACGGTGTTAGATGACAGACTGGGGTGAAAATATTAAAGCGAGAGAGAAAAAAACGATAACGTGAAGGACAAATGGGCGAATGGCGATATGCCATGGCGCTTGTCTTGGATAGATTCCTTTTTATGGATGTCGTTTTTTCCGCCACGTTAAAAGTCCATTCGAATGGCTGTAAAAAGAATGAAGAAGCGAATTTCATTAGAAATCTTCTCCCTCGATCTCTTTGTTGCATTTATCCTACGTTTAACTCGCTAAGTTTTTTCATTAGTGCCAAAAGTCTCGTAAATATTATCGCGCGCTGATTGTGCTGTTTAGACAGTCGTTAGCGATTGTCGCGCGAACAAAGTCGCTGCACAAAATGCGCGCATAGTCCCGCTGTATAATATTCGTGCAATTTATCGCGAAATGGAAACCGAATATTGGAACGTGAGAGCAGATGACAGACCTCCGACCAATTCGCGAACGTACCTTCCTTGTATTGCTTCCTTTTATTTAATTCACCTTTTCTTTATTCCCCCAAAACTGTTTTTCGACTCAATAAAATGAATCCAATTCGGCTCGCGTGCAAACTGATTTACTCAAGAGCTGCAAACACTGTCGCAGTGAAGTCCTCGTTGGAAAGACGCTCGAAACTGATCGGCGACCCGGAAGACTTCAGTTTTGCATGTGAACTTGCTCCGCATCCCCACTGAAAAGATACAAAAATCAGAGTCGTTCACATTATTTGACATGCATGCAATGAATTTTTATCAGACCCGACGTTTTGGCCCAATCGAACACCGAGTTTTACACGTTCGTGAAATACTTTCGGAATAGTCATGCGCTGTAGAAAATATTCGTATGTTCTTTATTAATCATTGCTACACAAATATCAAATTAGTTTATAAAATAACACGGTGGCAAGAGCTGAATAAACTTAATTTTAGTTTTATAAAATCATTTTTTTGTAAGTGAACAATTGTAAAAATTATTAATGTTAACTTGAAGAAAGGTATTCGACAACTGTTTCAAATCGACACTACACTGGAAAAAATTTCGTGTAACCATTACTAGAAAAATTTGTAATTATTAAAATAATTTCTGACACTCCCGATTGATTTATCGAAATTTGTTGGTACCAATTATAAAATCTCTAGAAATGAAGGCAGAAATTCATTTTAACACATTTATCCATTGTAACGGTTACAAGAAATCTAATTTCGGTTTGTTTCAATTTTGGTGCCGCGCAGACTGCGGGACTTGACAAGATATTTATGCCCCTAATGAATGCAATGATTGAAGTTCGTCTTCGCGAAGGAATCCAGAAAAATCCACAAACCTAAGAAAGTGACTTGGCTCAGTTCTGTGTACACATTCATGTTCTTTGGACATCTCTGCAGGCCAACTTTTCCGCCTTTCGAAATAACGGAATTTCCTTGTGTGGCATTCGGATTAGCGACGCACAATACCCCAAGAAGGGCGTCGCTCCCTGCAGTATTTCAATGATTACCCCTATCTAGGGTGGGACTACAAAATAAATACACCCCATATTGTCATTGAAGAGCTTTTGCGCTCGTTTGCTGCGGCTATTAGGAATACTGATGACGACAATTTGTCACTTCTGATAGACCTTTTATGCCGCGCTGCGTGAGTTCACAGCGAAATGACGAAAAATTTGCATGCGAATTTTGCCATTTGAATTGCATTTGCGATGATTTTGTCAAAGTTCGCGCGTACACGTCGTATGAACGCCGTGCAAAGTTTGTGCGTCGGGGAAAAGTGCGCCCTACAATTCGCCGAGCGGTCCATGGCCGCCGGTTATCGGGGAATATAAATTTCTTGCAAGCCTGCTGGCCAAATTTCCGTTTGGTAAGTAAAAAAGCGATTTGTGGAAGCAGCTTACGAAATTTCGAGCTCCCTTCTGACAAAAGACAACTAAAGAGCAGCCACCAGCATCGAATTCCGATCGGCAGCCGAAATCACCGAATCGAGCTCCTAATCCGTTACGTAATCCTTTCTAATCCTTCGGAGATTCAAAGGGGTTCTCCTAGCATGGCCATCTATTTCTACTGCTTAGTAATCTCTAGCCCCTTACGTGGCCATAGTTTGCTACGAGTAGACCCTTACTTGCCCTCGTATACAGACAAACAGGCATGTACATTTGCGTATATTGGTGTGTGTATATAAAGTGATCCCCGCGTTCGACTGTTCACCTGTATTTGGTCAATGGTGTCAGTTTGAATCAGCACTGAGAGAGTATTAAGTGATGCCGTTGTCGCGTTGCATGCTCTGATAGATGAACACGCGCTATTTGCGTGTGGGTCTATATGCATGCATGCGTTTGTACATGCGGACACAGTAATGTTAATCACTCTCCGACGCTTAGTATCAAGGTATGCGCCTAACGCCAAGTGCAATTTCAACTTCGCTGTTTCTACTTTAATAACGTTAGATTTGATTAATTCCCAGCGAACCGTGGACAAAGATGAAGAGCTTTTCGGGGCCAACTGTTTCGCATCAACTGTCCATATAATTAAAGAAACTACGTAATTGAATGGATTTAATTATGAACAAGTTTTTGAGATTCTTCATTCCAGGGTAATCAAACTATAATTTGTGTTTGTTATTTTTTATGTTTGCAATATAGTGCCGAATTGTTGGAGTGTAATTTTAGTCTGATAAAATGGTGTTATCATTTCAACGTTTTCGTTAATTTGATAATTTATCGAGGCATAAATATAAAAAGTTTTAATCCCTTGTCACTACATGATTAATCATTATTTTTTGACGGCTTCAGAAACACATCCTTTTACAGCTCCCTGGAACTGGAAAGACTCCCTTAATAAGACGAAGAAGGTTTAAGATTACGGGGTTTATGCAAAAAGCCACTTCGAGGGAGTTAAAGGAGGACTTTATATTTCATCCACAGACCCCAGCAGGTTTCTTATCTCAAAATTGAAAGTGTAAAATATCCTTTCCAAGGGTTCAGAATAAGCATTGTAACTTACGTTGCTTCAAATCAAAGGAATATTGAGGAAACGATATTGTGTGATATAGTTTACAATTTTAGCGACACTAACTGGTTGAGACAAATGTATCCAGTTACGTCGCTGGAGGAAATGTTTGCCAATATAATAGCAATCTCTTTTACAATAGAATTACTTTGATACAATCTATTTCAGTTTTCAAATAGACTATAGCTATCGTCAACCGCTCCAGCATCTAAATCAGTTGTAGTAGTTTTGTTGCTTTATACATACAGAAAATCGTTACTATAATAAATAATAATTAATTTATATATGGTATTTGTTTGACAATGTTTGGTATATTAGTATCTATTTATATATTCAAATATGCTTTTCAACTTAAACCGATTTTTTATTATTCTCAATTGTAACTTCCTGAGTATTGTTTAATCACGTCAACTAGATTCGACGTAAGTAAAAAAGCGACATGGTGCATGAAGATTTCTATTTACGCAATCGAATCGATTTTCGACCTAACTATAACTAAGAGCCTGCATGCCGCGAGTAATCATTTTTAAGAGTGTTGACCTTACAAATGAGTTTTATCATAATACAATCCAAACTGATGACAATCCGACTGTAATCCAAAGATTACACTTCTTCGCAGCTCAGTCTACACTGTAGCGCCTCCAGAACGTTCCTAAACAGCATCATACATATAGTACAACACCCCTTAAATATACTAGACCTACTTTTCACACCGCACGATAACATTTATCAAGACTCTTTCGTGTTTGTGAAATTTGAAATCGCGGTTTCGTCGCGTCTGCGTACGCAAAATGTGGGAAACTGTGTATGAAGCAGTTTCACATATTGAAACGTACGTGCGGAAACCCAGCTAGACATCAGGTCCATGCATCTCGCTGAATGGAACTCCGCGACGGGGGTAAAAGGATGTTGGAGAATGTACGTAGAATCCTCATCTTCGCTGCGCGTGTACTTAGACTGCGCGCGGTTCGCCCGCAGTGTCGACCCTGCTGCGAATGCAAATCCGAAACCGCCAGGAACTAGCATCAAGCGGCCATTCGAGTAACGACGTTCCCTTTCGCTCGCACCCTCCACTCGTGATGCCTCGGCGCGGTTCATTGCGACTTTCAAGTCCCTGACGGCCGGCAAGTTCTTTATCATGCCAGTTGCCCGGACTACCCCAACTTTACCGAGGATTAAATATGTAGCTTCGAATTAGTCCAACACAACGCTTAGTCGAACATTTTTCATGCTTCCCCTTTATGCGGCCGCGATACTCACGAGCCCGTTTTACGACGTTACCGCTTTCCCACAGAACACTTTCCTTTCATCGACCTCGCTGCAGTTTTGTCAATGATTAAAATGTTGTGTCGCAAATTTTCGTTTCGATGAACGCCGCAAGCTGCAATATGAATCTTGTAGTGCTGCAGAAATTTGCAGATTTATATTCTGCAAAATACATTTTCTGACTTTCCCAGTATTTGCCAGTCTTTGGAGAATTTAAATCTGCGAATGTGTGGAAAATTCTGCAAAATATTTTTGCAAACTTTCCCAGTAATTGTCTTTAATAGCCTTTTCAAAAAAAAAAAAAAAAAAAATTAAACAAACCGCTTTGTTTGGCGTTTCACTTTGCGATAATAAAAAATTCTACTATATTCATTTGAAGACTTTTTGAGGGTAACTTTTTAAAGTACTTTGTTCTCATTATTCTCATTATAACACAAAATATCCTTGATTCAATATCAAGTGGAAAATCTATGATGAATTTTCCATTCATTATCAGTAGATTGTTTTTAAAGTGCAAAAAAGTGACGTCGCGCATGCGCCGCGCGCCTTCGCAATGCATAAAGTAATTTTCCGCGCAACTGCTGCGCACGAGTCCGTCGCAATAATTACGCAGCCCTGCAAAAATGATCCCCGGATTAATATCCGCGAAATTTGCGAGCGCTTCGGTAACGAAACCCCGCGAACGCGCGGCATAATTTCCCGGCGCGTAATTTCATAAAAATCAGGGCCGAATGAAAATTCAATTCCATCGGAAGCGTTGCGCGACGTTTCGGCCCCGGCAAATTCTCTTATGAATTCCCGTCGTAAAGAGCGGGGTTTTCGCTTTCGCGGCAGTTTCAGATTGGCGATGCTCGAGATTTACGCCGAAGTAAAGATTGCATCTATTGCTTGTCTGTATCCCGGCGTCTTCCACGGCGTCGTGGTTGTCGTCGTGCACTCGCAAATCTTTCGTAATCCGATGTGCCGGCCAAGTGGCGTGGGAAGTTGTGCAGAAGGTGGAACAGGACGCGTCTCAATTTTATTGCAGACGCAGAGCTGGCCCAGGAAAGCCGTGATAAACTCGGCGCGGTAGCGCCGGAGTTAAAGGCGCGACTTCGACCTTATGGAAATGGATCCCGGCCGTATCATTCAATCGAATAAAAGCGTAGCTTGCTCATTCTTTTGCGCGTCTCCATATTTTGCGACACATGCGTGCCTCAAAGCTCGACGCTGCTCCGTCAGCGAGTTACGTATGCCGGTGTCATACATATTTAGATTTCGATGATTTACATAATTCGGACAATGTTGATCCATTTTTCAGGTGGATTGCGATGATTCCTGACCAAGAACTCGTCGCTGAAAAGGAGTTCGTCAGGATGGCGTATCCAGAATTAAGGATGTTATGGCAAAAAGTCAACTATTAAAGAATCTGTTTATTTTAATCAAAATGAATTCTTTGAATGATAAGCTTTCCGAAACTGTAATAAAAATCAGGGCCTAATTTTACACTCAGAAAAATTTTGGTTGAACAAACCAAATTGTTTGGTTAAAATAGCACTAACCAAAATATTTGGTTGAACTAACTAAATGTTTGGTTGATTTAACTAAATGTTAGGTTGATTTAACTAAATGTTTGGTTCATTTAACTAAAATGTTTGGTTTATTTAACCAAATATTTTGGTTAGTGCTATTTTAACCAAACATTTTTCTGAGTGTAGCCTTTGGTGGAGTAGGGTAGGTTGTTGGCTACTGTTTATTAAAAATATACCACACAAAATATTTAGATATTGATATATTAAAACTGATATATTATAGAGAAAGCTTTGTGGAATACGTATTTTATACGGGGTATTTATACAGTAATGTCGCTGGGATGGTTTAATTTGAATAGTTTTAATTTTGTCGAAAGATGATTATTTCATATAGGTGAAGACTGAAAAGTGATGGTAGCCGCAGTAAGCCGAGAAGAATCGGTATGTGAGTTTAAGTAAGAGGCAATATCGATCAGCCGTGATTGCTGTTATGAGAAATAACTATCTTTATATCGTTGTTCCCGAAGGGTCATGAAGATAAAACTGCGATGTCAATGTACTAAAACTATGTTCATGAGACAGGAATACAGAAGTCATTTGTGGGGTAAAGTTTGCTACCATTCAGTGATTACCTCGAGGTAACAAAATCTTTAATTGAGACATTGCGGGAGGTCGATTCGTGTACTAAGTAGCATCTAATGTAACCAATATTAACACTTATCTCTAAAAATCCTAAAAAAATGACTAGGCAGGTATTTAAATATTATTTACTATGGAGCCCAAATTTTACATTAAAATTAATAGGACCTGTCGGATTTGTAAGATTCGTGTTAGCATTATACTCGATTCCCGCGAACTCTACGCGATCGTGAACCACACTGGACGATCGAAAAACGAACTTCGAACAGTGATGAGAAAATCCCATCGTAACGTAGGATAAGAGAATAAGATTTCAAGTGCATCATTTCCTGGTACCTAAGTTCGCCGACGATTCCGATTTGATGCAAAATATTAATATAGTCAATGATACAATAAATTGCTTACTGCTCGTGAAACTCTTGCATTTTAATATAAAAACATTGTTGATGACATTTTCAGAATATAAATGGTTCCTCATTTTTTATAATAAAAGGGGGAAAGTACGTTCTGAAACAAAAAGATCTTAAATAATTTTTAATGAATAAATATAATTTTTATAAAGTGTGGTTTACTAATTATCTCTGAATCATTATTTACATCTGAACGAAATCTTAAATCAAGTTTATTTAAAATACACATGCTTAAAATGCGAAACTTTGGTTTCACTATCTAAATAATAAGACTGTACATAAAACTATTTTAATTAAGTGATCGTTCTTTGGAATAATTAAGAGAATTGCTTTTAGTAACCAAGACGTATAATAACATAATTAAAAGTTATGTTATTATACGTAACTTTAATAACATAACTTTAATAACATAACAATACATAACTTAAAACTTAATTTTTTTACTAATTCTTTTAACAATATTTCTGTTAATTATTCGCGACCAAATCATTACTTTAAATCGTCGAAATCACTTTATAGAAGCAATAACTGAATGTTGCGACTAAAATGAAGATGTTTTCCTACAAGAAAAAAAAACTTGTATTGAACCATAAAAGTATATACCTCGATGCAGGGTAAGGTGCAACTTTAAGGTTCATCACACATTTACTTTACATATCTTCTAACTGAATAGCACTTTTGCTTGCAGCCCAAACTACCGCGGGGTCCTCTTCCGAACTTTTTCTTCGTAGAAATTGCTTTAATTATCATGAGATTGAAATTGCTTCGCCTTTTACTATGAATTGTATTTAAATGACGCCGTAAGAATGACGTAAAAAAGCGAATAAAGCTAAAGCGATCGTAAGGAGAAACAAGACCTTCTCGATAGAGCTCGAAACACTCCAACGCTCATGCGTGGAATGGATTTTCTTTACACTGTGGCGTACGACCCTTCTCCATTAAGATTAGAGCGTTAATGGCTATATCAGGACTACAGCTACGTCCGTCTCGCTCGGTCTAAATGCACGTGTAAGTGGATACACGTGATGCACATACATGGCGCATTTATTCAGGAAAAATGCCGCCAGTAGCGTCTTAAGGGGACGCATTTCCAAAAGAGAAATGGAGCGGTGTATTGCGTCTAGTGTCCTCTAGTATTATAGTTCTTCGAGCGGAACATAGCTAACAATGAGCCAGTGCTTCGGTTGCATAATTGGAGTTAATAGAAGCTTCAGACTATACTTAGACTTGGAGTTTCGAGAAAAGGATATAATACAGTTAACTTTTACTGAATTCTGCAACGCTGTTCGGGATAATCTTGCATCCTACTTGGGGAATTGATCATTAATGAGATTTGCAAAATATTTTTAATCTGAATGAGATACTAACTTGAAGTCTGGACTTTTAATCAACTTGTTTGACTGTACTTTGACATGTATTTTTTATATACAAGCAGACTAGGAGAGTTTGCGTCCGGAATGTCATGAATAGTTTTGGTAAATTAGTTAAAAAACGATATAAGTTTGTGTGAGTTTATGGATGATGATAATAATGTGGTATGAAGGATTAATTATTTTTGTGAAAATAAACTGAAAAATTAAACAATATTTTTCTGTAGGAGCTGGATTTAAATTAAATGTCGGTATATTTGTAATACTAGTTTCATTAAATATTATCTGAATAAATAAAGGAAGCATTCTGACCAATGTGGTAACATGCAGAACATTATTTACACATACTTCTGTCAGAGTATTTGATATTCTAAGCAAAGGAGTGAGTATTTCGTTCATTAAACGAAACTTAACTCGTCAGAGAAATTTGAATTATCAATATTTAGACTACCGTTTTGCAGTAAATTATTAAATTGAGATGTTTGTTTTCAAATTAACAATCATACTGTGTTTCTAAGAATTACTTGAAATATTGAAGAATAATGGAGTTATTTTCTCTTCAATATGATCGTCAAAAATGTAATACATTAATTCCATTAACAGTAGATAATTTAAACTTACTGTAGATTTTGGAATTACATTTTTTGTAACCATAAATATTTTTACACATTAAAATGATTTTCATTTCTACACGTGACACATACATAATCAGCATAAAATTAACGATTCATTCCAAAGGTACATATTTTACGAACTGATCATCACACAACAAATGCAATCATCGTATTGGATCAGTAAAATTTCACTTATCGTAATTCGTTTTGAATTTCGTTCTGATATACACACCCACCCTTCTATTTTCATTAATTAATAATGACACACAAAAAAGATTCAACTTTCCCGACTCGAGCATTGATTGACCCATTGGACAATCCAACATCAATTACATATTTCATAATGTTTAAATGGGTTGCACAGCTGGAAACAAGATACAACATAAACGTTTTCGAGGAATGAGCTAACAATTAAAAGGATACGACACATTTAAGCGTTAATGGTCTTCTGCACGCAGACACGGAAAATTAGGACATGCTGCAGCAGCACTTCTTTTTTAAACATTTTTCGAGAAAAAGTCACAACTTCCTCAAAACGCGCAGCATGGAAAAAATTTTGATGCTAAATTAACATAAGATTCAATGTGGAGACATTGATCCTGATTCAACATCGAATATCTGCTTAATTAACATCTATCGTGAATCAGAACATCATGTAACCTAACCTTAACTCTATTCCGATGTTAAATGAACAGATTTTCAATGCAGAATTAGCATCGATGTCTCAACATATTAAAAGTATACCAGTAGGAAATTTCCAAAGTATCAAATTGTTCAAACACTCGAACAATTTGGTACTTTGGGAAGTGGAAGATAAAAAATCTTCCACTTCCCTCATACTAATACTGTCTATTTGACGGATTCAGAACAACGAAGGTAGATGTTCTACTTCCAGCATGGCGTTTCCACCTGCAGCAAGTGGAATTCGAATCACTGCAGGTGGAATTTCCGATTACCCAAAAATTCTTTTGTAGATAAGCTGAAATCAACTTATCTACAAACAAGGTTTTGGAACTGCCTCCAACCAATGAATGAAAAAACATTCAACATATTTCGAAAAAATATTTTAAGTCAAGAAAATTGGTTATTCTCTCAAAGATGATCACAGTCCGTAAAGTCACCCTCTTTTTGTCTTTAATGTCCGAAAAAGCAATCTCTTTTTGCATGTTCAACAAATATAAAGTCGTGAAGAGGCCTCTCCAGAACACAATTGATTAAAACATCCTTGAACTCTTAAAACCTCCCTGTATTTTGCAGAAGTTGACGTGGCCAAAATTGGAGCTTGCGTCGTACGTAAGTGTACCTTTTACAAAGCTGGATTGTTAAAAGCATACGACCGCGCGCGGCAAGTGTATACGCCGCGATGTTGTATCAGAGGGTTACAATTTACTCTGCATTCTCTTGTAATACGAATGAACTACCGGAGTGGTCGGGACTGCTCGCTGGCTAGGATTACTGATGCGCGCTTGCCGACGAGGAGCGCGAAATCTTTATCACGAACCAACATCTGTACACCGTCGGGCGAAACATATTTCCTAAATGTGCACGAGCATATGATTGCGAATAATAGTGCCCGATACACGCACAGCTTTTTCAGGGTGAGTGTGAGGGCCACTTTGTCTGTGTCGTTGGCGCCGGCGCGAAAATTATCTTGGGGTGACTCTCTGGAAAATTTAAGAAATCTATGACGACAGCACGTGGTACGTGCAGAGACGGCCGCCATTATTTATCTCGTCAACCGCGACTGGTCTTTTATGTCGTCGAAATCTAGGGTACTTACAACTGTTCAAACGTAGATCGTAAATAATGGCCTTATACGACGTAATAAATTATTTGTAATTACGCGGACGAACTTCTTAATATTTTATCAAATCTGTAGATTTATTTATACACTGTAAAAAAAGTACTGTAAAATTCAACCATATATGCTTGACACCAGTTGCAAGTATATATACTTTAATTTTAAAGTTGAACTGTGAAATTACAGTTCGAGTGCACCTAAGCTACAGTCCGCGCTGTAAATGCCACAATGATCGTTCTAACCTCATATCAGATGAATTTCAG